>OAMR01000052.1:308834-332904 GCA_900205405.1 Echinochloa crus-galli
AGAGTTGATCCTTCTCATTTCAGGATTGGTTATCTTGAGTTTTCTGTTGACAACGGAAGTTTAATAATAAATAATGTTTAAACAGAGTATTTTGTTCCTTTTTTCAAACAATATATCTTCAGTTTCTTCAGTAGTGACATCTTCAACTTTTTCAGTAATGTAATCACGTTTGTCACAAAAAAGTGCACTATTGGGAAGCACATCAATGCGGTGCGCGGCACTGCCTATATATCCGGTCGGCTTTGCCTAGCGCAGTAGCGCACAAATGAGTAGCCAAGTCCACATTTCTCTCTTATATATATATGAAATCCGATCAAAAGTTTTAAACACATCAAGATCGGTAGTGTTCGGCTGAGATAGGCGAGGTTTCAGCTGTAATGAATCCGATCATTGCCCATCGATTCAGTGACCAATGCTTGCTCAGTGAGCATACAGTATATATAGTTGGGACTTGGGATGAAGTAGGTTTTTGTGTCCCGGCCGGGATCCCGCAACCACTTGGACCGGAAAAGGGCGGTAGTTGCGACGTGCGGCAGCGATCTAGCTGCACTGAAACAACTTGCAGTGACCACTGATCTCTGTTCAAAAAACAAAACTTGCAGTGACCAGCAGAGATTTGAACAAGGAGGGGAGATCGAGGAGCGAGAGAAGATTTAAACGGGCTCATGTCATGTCTAGGCCCAACAAGCCTCTCTGCTACCCGTATCGCACAGGCTTTGAGGTAAAGAGAGAAGGGGCAGTGAAGGCGGGTTCTCCAAGATTTAAACGTCCCATGGAAAATTTAAATCTTGCCGCACGCACGTAACAAAAGGGATAGCTAAATCAGATCACAAAGATACAGGAGAACTGGTCCAGAGATGAATAAGTTCACATGATCAGGTCACCTTACCTTATAGTTCAAAAAGTATGCTGGAAGCATATTAATCGGAAACGACATGACATGCTGTGGCAGCTCCAACTAGGATACCCAATGTTATGGACATTTATGCTGCCAATACACGTTCCTACGACTAGGTACAGAACTGACTCCAGGAATGAAGGCTTTTGTTTTATAACACTGCGACAGTGTGGAGATCCATCAACACTTCTCAGCCAAACTTTTTCGAGCCTCTACTCAAAGATGAAACCTGTACAGAATGAAAAAAAAACAATCAGTTTATATAAATAGATGGTAAAATGTGTTGCTAGATAGAGAAACTTGAAATGTTGGAAAAGACTTCTCCGAATTCAATACATCTAGCTAAACTACCCATTGGGGATAATTCAGCTGAACAGTCAGATTTTACTAGTAATAACTAAAAAACTAACAAATTGCTTGTTTCAATCAGATTCAAAGTGCATGCAATTCTGTGACTAAAGAGAGTGACCATCCATTCGAATTGCCAATGGTAACCTTCATGCAGTTATAAATTACTTTTTTATAAAAAAAAACGGTTGTCTACTGGGTCTAAAAGAACATGAAAAGGTTGGGTAAATTAAGTAGCAGTGCATGGAAAGATAGCAAACTGGATCTAAGTGTGACAAGTTAGAATTAATGACAATTCTCAATGTCCAATAGCCTCTTAGTTATCAGACAGGACTGCAACCTAGAAGAGAGGAAAAGTACATTCGTCAAGATGTTTGGTTGGGCATGACTATGTGGCAGGCCAGGCCTTTCTTCCAGGAAGAACACACCTGTTCGGGTGCTGAGGACATATTTATTTCTCGGATATATGTATCCTATATAGCCGAGGTTTTTACTGGAATAGCAGAGGTCTCTCAGACTTGGCTAAATACCGGTATATTTCTGAGGCAATCAGGGAGAATAGTTTAGATTTTGTTGCAATAATGGAAACCGGCAGACAAGATATGTCTAGAGCCAACCTTAATCGGTTATCTGGCAATGCTGATTTCGTTTGGCATTGCTTACCACCTAGAGGTAGATCCGGTGGCATACTCCTAGGTATCAATTCAACTGCCCTTGACCTTTCTATTATCGCTGAAGGGGAATTTTTTGTTAAATTCCATCTGCGAAATAGACAAGACGACTTCAAATGGATTTTACTGGCGGTATACGGCCCGGCTCAAGACGACTTTAAGTCTGCCTTTTTAGCGGAACTAGTACGGACTTGCCAACAGAATCCATTGCCTGTTCTAATTGGGGGGATTTTAACATAATGCGGCACAGCCGAGAAAAGAACAAAAATAATTTTAATCCGAGATGGCCTTTTCTGTTATGGATGAGGACGGTCCTGGTTCGGATAAAGGTAATGGGGACAAGGCTAATGAGTCCTCTGCAGCAAAGAAGAGGAGAGGTGATGGGGAGCAGAAAAGTTCAACTAATACCGAACAGAATATTCAGGCAGGAAGTGGCCCAGAGCCGATGCAGGTGGCGCTCACGCCATTGGGGAAAAATCGACCATGCCCATTATGGAAGCCATTAGTGATGATGAAAGAAGGAGATACATTGCCTCCAATAGCTGTGACTCCACCTAGGAGTGGGTTTCGCAAAGATGGCACTAATAAAAGTAATTACATTGTTTACTCCTCTCCGCCATATCGTTCCAAGTTATACAATAGAATCTCACGTTGTGATCTTGGAATTTCAGGTATAACTGGTGCAAACATAGATGATGTGAGCACTAGCTCTATGGTGGTTGCTGAGGCACTCGATGTAGGCGCTGAGATGCCTGAAGCATATGAGGATACGTCTCCGGAGGCCGTGGAGGCATTACCAAACTTTCAAAAATTCTCTCTCCAAACTTCATTATTCACCTATCACATCAAATCTTTCTCCTCATGCATGGAGTACTAAACGTGGATAAATAAAAAAACTAGTTGGATGGTTTTGATGTACACGACGAGACGAATCTTTTAAGACTAGTTAGGTCATGGTAGGACAATTTTTACCACAAACAAACGAAAAGTGCTACAGTGTCTGATGTGACATTTTCACTCCACTTTTCTCTTTTCACATGAACTAAACACCGCCTTCATACATATAAGATTCTCTTTGAAAATAAATTTCCGGGAACTTGTGAAACACGGATCCTCACGTTCTGACAAAAGTACAGGACATTTCTCTCTCTCCCTGCTGTGCTCTGGATGTGGATCTCCGGACAGCGACAGCCTCTCCCTGCTGTGCTCTGTGTCTCTGACTTTCTGAGACGTACTGGCCCCATACAACTTTTGGGAAAGGATCCTGCATGCTTCCTTTAAATAAAATTAAAAAAAAACTAGCATGCATCGAAAGTTCGAAACTACAGGTCCACCCCATAGCTGACTCATGACATGGCCCCTTCTCACATGCGACATTCTATCTTCTATCTTAGGGCAGGTCCTACACGAGCCTAGCCAAACAAATGATCTCGTAAGTCATGTAAATTGAGCCAATTCCGACCAACACGACTTATAGCTCCCATTTTCCAAATAAAAAGTCATGTTCTTTTACTTTGCATGCAAATCTGTGAGTCCACAGTGAGGCTCATGGGTCCAACCAAACACGCCTTGACAACGGCAGACCTTGATAAATAAAATAGGGGAGGCCAGCTATGTAGTACAGTAATGATATACAGTAATAAACAATAGCGAAATTACTGTTTATTTAGTGGAAAAAATAGAGAGAGTAGGGGGCCGGCACCCACTTTGGCCCCCACGTAGGTCCGCCAGTGCGCCTTAGGTATGGTATCCACAATGCAAGCCCTAGCGGGTTCTTGTGCACTTCTATTTCATATATATCAGCTCTCACGAGGCTTAGAAATAATTTTATGTTGCATATATGAGGAGAAAAATAAAAGCAACAAAACCACGATCCCAAGGAATCAAGGGTCCTTTTGTTTTGTTTAGTTGTTTCGCAAAAGGGTCCTTTTCTGTTTAGTTTTTGTCTTCATCACTATGGATATGTATATATTGCCCATGTTTTCTTAAGGGACAACTAAAAGGGTTGCTTTGTAGCTCAAAGCTAAAACTTGTAATGATTGGATATGCTTTTACACTAAGATATAGCTTCTTGTGAGATTACGCTGTAAAGCTAAGAGGCCACCGAAATCCTAGTCATTGTTTCACACATTCGGAAACACATGATAAAACTGTTTTTGTCAGTGAGCAACACTACTTACCAAAGTGTTTAGAACCCACCTACTTATACCCTGTCACACGCATGTTTTTTTTTGAAGCCACTGTATGATATTGCTTGAGAGAAACATTTGCTCCGTATAGATTTACAAAACAATTTGCAGCGTGTAGCGTACGCCGTACGCGGTGGCGCCGTTTCATGCGGCTGACGCCGAGGACACGTGGGGACAGGAGGGCAGCCAGGCGTGGCCCACAACATTTTGCTGTTCCAGGGCGCGTGGGGTGGGGGCCCACAAAACGAAGCGGGCCCACCCGGGTGCTGACATGTCAGTCTGACTTTTTTTTCTAGACAGAGGCCGGAGCAGGACAAGTGCGTCGTATAGATTTACAAAAGAGGCCGGACGAGCAGGACAAGTGCGTCGGGAGCAGGCGTTGGAGATTTCTGACGTCCTCTTTTCAAAAAAAAAAAAGATTTCTGACGTCCCAAGGCTAGACAGAGTGAAGGCATGGTCTGCATTGGCGTCGGACGGTGGCCGTGACCACTTCGACTGACAATATTATGCTCATGTCATGTTTTTCTGTTTATTTTTAGCCAAAGCAATAGACCAGTAACATTATCAACCGAATCCGAAATACACAGCAGCTCCCATAGCCAGAACATATTACTGCAAAAAAAATCATTGAAAGGCTGCTAAGATTTGCAGTGGTTTACATATCTTGGTCAATTAAGGCTAAACAAAAGAATTGTGGGGGTGAAGAATAACATATACCGGTATATATGTTTTTCATCTCTATACTAGTATACTACGCTGCACCATATACTTGGAGACAGAAAAAGTATATGCATGCAAGTAAGTGAGAGGATATATAAACGTATAAAATATATGTAATGCGTAATATACATCTGTCTTTCAAGAAAATTATTAATGTGCCTTGGATTTGCTCATGATAAATATATAGAAGGAAATAAATGAGATTCCATTCTCATTCCTGGAAGATGGAAATATCTGTGCTATTATGGGAGTGCTTGAATGCACCTCGTCCGTTCTAGTTTTTCGGTGGCCTCTTAGCTTTACAGCGTAATCTCACAAGAAGCTATATCTTAGTGTAAAAGCATATCCAATCATTACAAGTTTAGCTTTGAGCTACAAAGCAACCCTTTTAGTTGTCCCTTAAGAAAACATGGGCAATATATACATACCATAGTGATGAAGACAAAAACTAAACAGAAAAGGACCCTTTTGCGAAACAACTAAACAAAACAAAAGGACCCTTGATTCCTTGGGATCGTGGTTTTGTTGCTTTTATTTTTCTCCTCATATATGCAACATAAAATTATTTCTAAGCCTCGTGAGAGCTGATATATATGAAATAGAAGTGCACAAGAACCCGCTAGGGCTTGCATTGTGGATACCATACCTAAGGCGCACTGGCGGACCTACGTGGGGGCCAAAGTGGGTGCCGGCCCCTACTCTCTATTTTTTCCACTAAATAAACAGTAATTTCGCTATTGTTTATTACTGCTCTGTAAAGCTAAGCGGCCACGGAAATCCTAGTCATTGTTTCACATATTCGGAAAGACATGATAAAACTGATTTTGTCAGTGAGCAACACTACTTGCCAAATTAAAGTGTTTACACCCCACCTCTACTTATACCCTATCTCACGCGCATGTGTGTCCACTTGATCACTTCTGGCTAAAGTCCACTACAAAACAAACCTTACAAACCTCTTATGTCACTGTATGATAGTATTACTTGAGAGAAACATTTGCTCCGTATAGATTTACAAAACAATTTGCAGCGTGTAGCGTACGCCGTACGCGGTGGCGGTCGCGCGCGCGGCGCCGTTTCATTTGGCTGACACGCCGAGGACACGTGGTGACAGCAGGGCAGCCAGGCGTGGCACAGGATGACAGAAAGCCGCGGCCTGCGACGCTTTCGCTGTTCCGGGGACCGCGGGGGCCCACAAAACGAAGCGGGCCCACCCAAGTGCTGACCTGTCAGTCTGACTTTCTAGACAGAGGCCGGACGACACAAGTGCATCGGGAGCAGGCGTTGGAGATTTCGGACGTCCCAAGGCTAGACATGGTCTGCATTGGCGTCGGACGGTGGCCGTGACCACTGAGAATATGCTGGCCGTGTTTCAGGGAGGGGAAAAAAAATTCTAAAAATAATCTTGCATGCATAGAGTACTAAATGAAGTCTATTTGTAAAACTCATTTAGGAATGAGTGCAACTTTGCGCGACGAATCTAATGAGCCTAATTAATATATATTTGCTATAGTAACCATTCTCTAATCGTACGGTCAAAGGCCTCATTAGATAGGTCTCGCAAAATGGTCCAATGTTGTGAAGTTAGTTTTGTAAACTGACTTTATTTAATACCCTTAATTATTGGTCAAAGGGGATGGAAAAAAATTTCCATCCCAAAGAAACACGGCCGCTCATGCCATGTTTTTCTGTTTAGTTTTAGCCAAAGCAATTTTTTTTAGATATCGGATATAATCCGACCTATACATCCGTAAGTTTAGCCAAACAATTGATCAGTAACATTATCAACAGCAGCTCCTATAGCCAAAAAATCATTGAAAGGCTGCTAAGATTTGCAGTGGTTTACATATCTTGGTCAATTAATGCTAAATAAAAGAATTGTGGCCTTGTGGGGTAAAGACTGATGTTGAAGAATAACAAATACTATATCGGTATACGTACGTGTTTTTCATTTCTATACGAGTATTACACTGCAACGTATATTTGGAGGCAGAAAAGTATATGCATGCAAGTAAGAGAGAGGATAAACGTAAAAAATATATGCACTGCGTAATATACATCTGTCTTTCAAGAAAATTATTAATGTGCCTTGGATTTGCTCATGATATAATATATAGAAGGAAATGAATGAGATTCCATTCTCATTCCTGGAAGATGGAAATCTCTATGCTATTATGGCAGTGCTTGAATGCACCTCGTCCGTTCTAGTTCATCTTCACCAACTGCTGCATGTCACCCATTTTTGCTTGGAGATCATGGATGCCGGATCAAAAGTGCTGAAAAACCCCGTTCATCCATGGTTCTATGCTAGTCCGTTTTCAACTTCCAGTTTATATCACTATTTATTTTTCACCTGTTATTTTACCGTTCTTGATTTCGGTTTGTATGGCAAGCCTGTAGTGTGGCTACTGTGCATCGTAAGTTAGTAGTAATCAATAGTTGCTAAGAGGATTTCCAGGGACGGGTTCACCTGCACACTGTTTGCGGTAAAAACTGCTTAAATCTTAGTACTCCCTTTATCCACAAATATTTGGCATACGGTTCAACCGATATCTGGTCAAGTTTTTAAACTTTGAGAAATAACAATAGAGAATAAACAAAATGGATGTGTATTTGTGAGTTCTTTTCTTGACAATCCATGCTGTGCAAGAGAAAAGCAAAATGCAAGCAAGGATAATGGTATATAATATAGCGCATCATTGGTCCGATTTGCGTTGTTGTGCTGCCCATGGAATTTTCTACCATATGCTTGTAGAATAGAAATACTACCTCCGGTTTGGTATATATGACGATTAGGACAGTTTGATTAGTTCAAAAATGAACTAGTAATGGTGTCCTAACGTCATACATATAAAACTGGAGGTAGTATTTACTTAATTGCTATGAAATTATTGATCAAGGAGCTAATATATATTTAACCACGCACGTTTACATTTTTCATCTTTTCGGTAGAAAGTAGACGAAGGGGTAATAGGTGCACCGGTTGTGTTTGTGTGTAAATCCAAGTATACATCACATGTCAGTGATAACAAAAAAAATCTTTACATTTATTAGTAAAGGATGATTTCAAACGCTAGCTACACGACAATTGACATATTTCATTTGACCGTATATAAGCGACAAAGGGGAGACGCGCCTACACAATCACTTTAGCAACGGATCACAATGATGCAAAACCACCAAGCTACATAGACTTGGATACGCTTATCAATTCCACCATATCCACCGGTTGCCTTATCGAAGTCGTTGATAACCGACAAAAAGGTCCGTTCGCACCAAACATGTCCCATAAAACCCTCCTTACCGACCAACTACCAACGTTGTCGTGATCGCTCGATCCAATTGTAGAATCATAGTAATGCTAGCATATATGGATATTGTCTCTTAACGTCATACAAATCCACGTTACACGCAACTGTTTGTGAGGATCGGATACGCTATAATTCTTTTCTCATTCTTGAAAAATCTTTTTCTCATCTATAGAGCCATATTGGCGCAGTCATGTCACACGACACATGAACATAGGATCGACTAGGTATATTTTACATTTACACCAAACATTACATACAGATTTACCGTATCACAATGCCGCCACGCCATATATCAGCGCAGGCAGCAGCCCCCGGTTTTGGCAGTCATCTAGTACGTACATCCTTCCTTGGTTTGTCCACACACTAACAAATCGTATAAGAAAAACAAAAGGAGATAAGAAAGTTTGGATGGAGATAAACGAAGCCACAGCAGGCAGGCTGGTGAGGTCGCCTATATAAGCAGGGTCGTCAGGGCCCATTCCATCACATACATACCCACAGGCTAGCTATTCTGACCTCGGACGAAACAGATGAGAGGCGCAGGCGCAGCCGCAACCGAACGACCCAAACCAACTCCACCTGGAAACCCAGACCAGCCAGACCCAGAGGAAAAGGAGGTGGATTTTTCCTTCGTAAAATAAATAATTTCGAGAAATCTTTTCCTGCCGGGGAAGGGCAAAACCCCCACGATTCCGCAGCGCTTTCCTTCCATTATATTCCTCCTCATTCGATTCCCCGCCCGATTCCACCGCGGCCGGCCGCTGCCGCTCCGACGACCACTCCAATGGCGTACTACGGCGGCCGCGGCCGGGGGAACGGCGGCAGGGACGACGATCGGCTACCTCAAGCGCCTCATCGGCTCCTCCGTCGGCTGCGAGGTGCGTGCGTGCTCCCGTCCCGCCTCGCTCGCTCCATCTCCCTCCCGTTCACGCACGTGCGCTAGCCTGTCGGCGTCTTGTCCGGCCGCCGCCGCGCCTCGGGGTTCGCGCGGCCGCGTCGCCTTCAGCTTTGGGAGAAAAGGGGGTTTTATTTTTGTTTTAGCTTCCCGTTCCGTGTCGTGCGGGTGCGGCGGTGCTGCGTCTCCATTCCCGCCCGCACGGAAGCCTTGCGCCGCCCGCTGCTCACCCGGAATCCCAATCCCAATCGCGGCGTACTGCACGGGTGCACTTGCTACTGCTCTGCGCCCGTCGCTTTCGCCTGGGGCTGCAACCTAGGCGGTGGACGTCTATGCGTGATTAGATTAGGGATAATGTTTTTGATTATTCTACGCTTATCCTGTATGGTCTTATTTTATTTACTGGTTCCATGTTGACTATCTGCTGTCACGTCATGTAATTCTCGCTTACTTTTTTACTGCATTGTTGCTTCCACGTTTACCCTGTCGCTAGCGGCCGATTTGCTGTCTGACGTGGAGCGTGGTCACTGTAGTGTACTGGGCCGTAGCTTTCTCCGTGTCTTCAGAGAAAAGGCACGACGCATCCGTCCATGGTTGCTTTCTTTTCGCGACCGTGTCCATGCCCTGCTGCTTCATGCGTGTGCCCCTGCTAGTTCCAATCGCCGTGTAGGGTACTGCTCCACGGTTGCTTGCTCCGCTCCTGTATGTAGCTTTCACATGGCCGCTGGGATTGGGATCAGGGGCTATTCTGTCCGTTTGAGACTCTGTCCGTGTGGTTGGGATTTGGGCTAATCCGATTATTAATCCTTATCCCATACCAACCATGGTCTTTTTCTAATGGTACCTTTCTGACTAAATCGTTCGGTCGTCAGTGTCAGTACTAGGATTCGTAGAATCCTTGTGTCACGTCATGTGGCCAGTATTTCTCCTGTTTGTTCTTTAAAGGATCTTTCTGTCCTCATACGGTTGTTTTTCTTTTTTGCGCGTTACGTCAGTTGAGTTGGGTAATTGGGTTTATATCTGCTGTTTTCGCAATTACCTGTTGCTACGTTAAGAAGACGATGGCAACGTTTCAGGAAGGATTAGAAGTCTTTCTGCTTTGCTGTCGTGGACTGTGCCCCTGTTGTTATAGGCTGTAGCTTTCTCCGTGTCTTCAGAAAAAAGGCATGATCCATCTATGGATGCCTTGCGAGTGGTTTCTAAGGAGAGAACAGGTCAACCTCTACAGCCCCAAAGAAAGTAAAATCCAGGTCGTGTCATGTCTGGGCTGGTTTCTCATGTTCCTAATTTACGAGCATGCGTACACTACATTCCTGAGTCACTAATCACACGGTTGAATAGAGTAGAAGTTTTACTCACTGTAGAGTGTCCTTTTCAATTTCTTAAATGTAGTTACAATACGGATGCCATAGTCTAATTGTCCGATGAAATGCATGTAACATTAGTTGGTTTGCTATTAGTGTGCAGCACATTTTCTCCTTTCTTTTGTCCACTAGCGCATTTTCTGAAATAATCCTACTTTTGTATTATCATAATCCAGGTCTTTGCATTTGGATCAGTCCCGCTGAGGACCTATCTCCCCGATGGTGACGTTGATATAACTGTACTGGGGAACACCTGGTTAAACAGTTCATTCATTGAAGATGTGCGCAGCGTACTCGAGTCAGAGCAGGAGAACTGTGATGCCGAGTTCAAAGTGACAGACTTGAACTTCATCAACGCTGAGGTGTATATTCTTACTTTTGCATCTTATGTGTTTAACCCATTTATTTGTCAAAGTGCTTGTTACACATTCTTTTTTCAGCTCATTTTGGTACAGTGCACACTAACTTTGATTTTATTGTCCAACCAGGTTAAGCTGATGAAATGTGTTATTGAAAATATTGTTGTTGATGTCTCTTTCAACCAGATTGGCGGTGTCTCGACGTTCTGTTTTCTTGAGATGGTAAGCAAATGCAAACTTGAATTGTCTGCTGCACTTAATTTTTTTCCTGTTTGAAAAGCACTAAATATTGAACAAGTTACTCTTACTGCTTCAGGTTGACCATCAAGTTGGGAAAAACCATTTGTTCAAAAGGAGCATTATGTTAATCAAGGCTTGGTGTTACCATGAAAGTCGCATACTAGGAGCTCATCATGGGCTGATATCTACTTATGCATTGGAAACACTTGTTCTTTACATATTCAACATGTTCCACAAATATTTGCATGGTCCTCTGGAGGTAAATTTTGGAACTCTGAACTTCATTTTAGTTTCTTACAATCAGCTTTATGCCATATGTGAACTGATCTTTTGCAGCCTGCTTTATTTGATAGGCCTTTTACAGGTTTTTGGAATATTTTAGCAAGTTTGACTGGGACAAGTATGGCATTAGCTTAAATGGCCCTGTAATTTTGTCGTTACTGCCAAACTTAACTGGTGGGTTTTTCTCTAATATTATTTTATTTTGGAATTCCTGTGTCATGATCTTTGGTCTAATTATTAAAATATGTGACTTGCAGTTGAACCTACAGCAGTACAAGATGAATTATTGCTTGACAAGGAGTTCCTTCAAGGCTACCTGGATAGACTTCTTGTTATTCCAGACGAGGCTGATGGTTGTGATACACAATTCCGCCAGAAGTTTCTGAACATAATTGATCCACTCAAGGGGAACAACAATCTTGGGAGAAGTGTCAGTAAAGGTTAGAATAAAGCACTAAATCATTGTAGTGTGTACTGTTTTCGCCTCATTTGTTATATTTACCAAATACCATATTGCATACAGTATACTTTCATGTGTTGTGTGTCTGTGTGTTGTGTGTGCGACTGTGCATGTGTGTCTGTGTGTGTTCCATTTTCTTTGAAAAATTGTGTGTGTTCAGTCATGTAATCATGTTCTATCCTGTTTTACCTTGGGAGGGAAACTCAAAAAGGGATTATTGTCACAATTTTTTCTGCACTCATATAAGAAGTCCTTTACATGAAGGGTTTTCATGATTAGCGTTCTTGACGTGTGCTAATTTTCTGCAGGAAACTTTTACCGCATACGGAGCGCGTTCTCATTTGGAGCACAAAAGCTTGGTCAAATTCTCATGTTACCCCCTGAGTTTATTCGCGATGAAATTTATGGATTTTTCGCAAACACGCTAAACAGACATGGAAAGGGAGAAAGATCAGACGTCGGGTGCATGAATGAGGGTGAAAACAGCAGTTCACTGACTGACAAGGACTTGAGTGTGACAGATGTGAACGAGAATCCAGGTAGATGTCTGCCGTGTCTTGCGCAGGATCTTCCTTGGAACAAAATCTGGTTCATGGAATATGCATCTGATTCTGATGCAAATTCATCATATGTTGCGAGTTTGAGGAGTCACTCGTCCTTTTCTTGCGAGAACGGTAATGGCAGCAGTAATGAGAATTATGCAACAGAGGCAGATTTACACCTCATCAGTAGATTACATATGCCACAACAGATTTATGCAAACCATCCATTGCATATATTGACTAACTCTACTCGTACAAATATCTTGGATTTCAGTTCTTGCCCTGTTAATGATTCAGATTGGACTGCTCTCCATGCAGATAAAAAGCCACTGCCACCCTTCTTGCTACCAAATATGCTGGATCTCTCAGGCGATCTGGAGTTGCACTTGGGATGCCTTTGCAAAGTTCAGTACCACCTGGAGTCCTTGTTTGATGAGCTCCTGCAGGCTGTTCAAGAAGCATGTTTAGCTGGTGTGATAGATGAGGATTCTTTCAAGATTCCAACAATGGTCTTCAAGTCAAAGTCGAATGCTGACAGTAGCATGTCGTTAGTTCCGTCTATTAACACTGAGAGAAGGAATTTATCTCCAGTTTATTGTTCACATAGCACAGGAGATGATTCTCAGAAGCCACATGCCGAGGCCCAAGTGGATGTGGTTTGGCAGCAGCATTTTCCATTGTCCTATAACGGATCAGCATTGTCTTCATCTCCTTCAACCTATCCAGATAATTATCCTGTTTCTTGGTTTTGTATCTCTCCTAAGTCAAAGGGAACTGGCACATACATTCCCAGAGTGGTAAGTCCTCTTAGCACGTGATCTTATTTGTCTGTTCTCCATGGTTTTGAAGTACTTGTGCTTTCAGTAAATTGACTCGGTTCTTGCTTGATGTATTATGCACCAATTGTCCACTATGCTCTATATCATCCCTCCTTTCATTTCGAGGATAAATGGATTCTTATTACCTCAGGATAAGGAAGAAAATTGCAGATAGAAGGTTTAGGTTATGTTTTGGTTAGCTTCATTACCAAATCTCTAATTAAAATTTCGGTAGTCTTGCACAGTAAGCTTCAGTATAAACCAGGAAGCATGTGTTTCTGATAAAAAAAACTTCAAGTTTTCATTCATTCGATCGTTCATGTTTTTATTTATACTTACCAGGAACATATGGCGCTTGAAAGAGAAAGAAGGCAAAGACAGAGGGTAAATGGTCGTCAGTACTACTCAGCTGAGCAAGGGTATTCTGGTCCACGAACTGAGCATACCACAGCTCAAAGCGCAACAAATCAATCGCCCAAGAAGCAGACCAGTTGGCAACAGAATGGCTATTCAAGCAAGAGCTCAGTTCCAACTGGAGATTTTGTTGATTTCAAGGAGCACATAGCAACAGATGGTGGAGCCAAACAGGCAGTAGGAAGAGATTTCGTGGAGAATAGCAGACAGACAAGGCCACCGTCATCATCAGGGATAGTACTTCCTCACAATGGTCAAGGAAATCCCCAGGTATCGAATACCTGTCAGCCCTCATCACCCGCCGCGGCAGGTTATCACCAATTGAAGGTGCAAGCCGGGGAGAATCTTGAGTTTGGATCGTTTGGCCCTTTGTTGTTGGAACCTCTTTCGTCGCAGTTCGATGAAGCATTCCCAGCTCTGCCTACTCGGAAGAGAGCTGAAGAAGTGCATGTGCCTGTCCCCGCTAGCAAGGGTCCTGCTGAAGCCCCTGCCTCAACGGTGCTTAGCACTAAGACTGTTGAAACCGAATGCAGGTAGCCATTTCTCATAGACTATTATTTTGACGTGACACTTTACGTTGGACTGCTCATGTTTGCACAGCATTATTATGCTTCTGCAGTTTTGTTATGCTAGAAGTGAGATATGGTGAAGAAAATCTAATGTTCTGAATGAAAACGTGCAGGTCACAAGAGGTGTACCAACTGATTGATGAAGCTGACTTCCCCCCGCTCCAAGCTGGTTGCCGCTAAGACTGACAAGACAGAGAGAGATGATCCAAACAAGCTAATGTAGCGGTAGAAAGTGAGGGGAAGCTGGCGTAGTTACAGCAGGATGTCGATCGGACAGGTGCCCCAGCAGGATTTTCGTCCGATAGCGTAGCAAGTCTGGATGCTATTGACCGTCGTGGTAACACATTAGCAGTGCGGTGCCGTGTAAAACGATAATAATCCGTCTCTTCTTTCTTTCTTTCTTTTTCCCCTCTTTTTTCTTTTGTAGATGAAACCTTGTTTCCTTTTAGGTAATTGAGCAACACCTAGAAAACATAGTGTAGCATAGTTTCGCATTTAGCATAAGAAAATCCCAAAAAAAATTGGATAGAAAAAGTGGGAAATGCCACCCAAAAAAATTACTTTGCTTCTGTATATATTTTTTAGCTTATGAAACATATAGAGAAATGAAAGAAAAGGCATTTAGGTGCAGCAGCACCTTGTGTGTTCTACTGTGTATGTTTCTTTCTTCCACCATACCATGGCTTGATCATGACCATGCTGCCGACTCGATCCGGACAGTTACGTTTGAGAGATCCGGAGGAGGAGGAGGATAATTTACCATCGGATGGCTCGTCGATCTCTTCGGGCGTGATTGGTTGCCCGCACGGTAACTCATCCAGGCTCCAGAGATGTAATAGAGGATTGATTGGTTGCCTGAACATGTTGTTGGGCCAGGCTCGCGGGGTGCATGGGGGGTCCTCGAGTCTGGCTCCCGGAGTGCGGCCAAAATCCTCGTATCTCCAGAGCCAGGCTCGCGAGGTGCGGCGCGAGCATGCGTGCAACTACGGGAGCGGTGAAAATGACCGCGTGCATGCAACCAATCATCGGATGCGTAGAGTCTGGCTCACCTCATTCAGCAACCAATCAGGCCTTTCTTGCATGCATAGAGGCTGGCTGCAGGAGGCTCTTTGGTTCCAGAACGTCCACACGCCCTTCGTCCCGGCTGTCGCTCGCTCCCAGACGGCGGACCGGAACGTCCACACCGACGGAGTTCATCAGAATGGCCGCCTGCACCCTTGGATCCGGATGTCTTGGGTGGTTTGTTTGTTGGTTGACCATACAGAGCGCCCTATCCTTTGTGGTGGGGATAATCCTGGTTGCGGTGGTGCCGTGGTGGGCCGACGGCCTGCTTCCTCGAGTACACGTTCAAGAGTTACTTACACCTAGGTGTGGGTGTGGCTTTCTGCTCACCGGAGTGTGTAACAAAACAGTTTTGTTTTCCCTGCTTAATATAAAATATGCAGCTCTCCTGCATATTGCAGAAAAGAGTTACTTACACCTTAAAAAAAAATTACAAGGCTGTATCTAGAGGCCCATTGGAGTTGCTATATAACGAAGAAATTTATTGTGATAAGGATGGCCTTATCGTAACTGCAACCTTGTGATAAGATGGCCTTATGCAGTAGTTTTTTTTTTGTGTGAAACAGCTGCTTCATTCATTCAGTAACATGATTACAATCATCCTGTAGGATTTGCAGGAGAAAACTAGGAGGTACATTCGCCCAAACTTCAAACAAACTAGAAGCAGCAAACTGAGCACACGCATGAGCAGCCCTATTAGCTGTGCGTCTAGCATACACAACATTATGCAGTAGTTATGCTCACTGATTTGAACCTAGCAGATGACGCTGTAAAACATTCCAGAGTAAAGCGAACGGCTCAGCCATGTATAATAAGGAGAGGAAAACAGATTTAGAACGTCCTGTGACACAAAAGAGAAATGGCGTCTAGACTACCAACACTTTGATTTACCCTCAGGCTGCTAATGAAACCTTACATAGTCCACTTGTACGAACTCCCCAAGGAAAATGGAGAACAATATTGCGACAGTTCTACACGGAAATCCAACTTTGGTGCACAGAATGCGGGATAAATAGTGCTGTCGTCCAGGCTTCACCCGTTCCCATCAAATTGAAGCGACACTGACGGCAGGAGAAAATATGTACATCTTGCTGTCATGCACATCAACTTGAGCGCCAAAAGTTCCAACAACATTCTCTGATAGAGTTTCATGCTGGAGAAAAAAATGTAAATTCCCATGACAACTGATTTCCATTGACCCGGTGTGTGCTTCACAGTAAAGTAAAGAGGTGAACTGAATTTGTCACCTAATAACAATTGAAACTATTTGGCTTACCTTCCACAGATCTCTAACAGAATAGGCAGCTGAACCATCAAGTCCTACTGCTGGCAGTTTCATTGTGATATTAGCAGTCTCGGAACAACGGTTCCATAAAGCAACAGCGAGCCGGTTTCCAGACAGGGGCCCAGCCCACACCTGCAACCACGAGTTACATTGTCAGTCTGACATACTGATGCACTGAAATTTGAAACCGCGCTAACAAGTTTCATTTCTGATAGCTGAATTCCATGCATGAATGAAAAAGTGCTATTACTAGATCAGAGTTATAGTGTGCATGAGAACCTCATACATAGGACAAACCCTATGGTAGGAACATAAAGAAACACATAGGACAAACCCCATGGCTAAAGTATAGCCTAGTACAAACTGGAAATGGACAGTCAAATCACCTCGCGGCATCCATATTTTCCTTCTCCTAAAATTCTTCTTCCTTGAACTCCAAGAGGATCTACAGAAAATAAGACACACAAAACTCAACAGTTTACAGATGTAAATTGAAATTATCAATTCAAATTGTTCTGCCAGATATGATATGTTGTTAAACCTTAGAAATACTAAGAAAGATAATACAATCAGTTACATTGGTTGTGCTCGGTTCTGCTTGATGCATCAAGCTAGCTGCAGCTGCTGCTACACAATCTACACTCCTTGTGACTGATTGTTTTGGGGTCTTTGGCTCGCTACTGCAGCTGCAGCCAGCACAACTGAGCAACAGCCTTGTAGAAATAGATTTTAATATCCTCTGATGCTAATTCGGTCCAGGACAGCATGTTCTCTCCAAAAAAGGATTCAGAATAATACCTTGGTTTACTTGAATTACTTCTTTGTTGCTCAATATTTCCAATGTTTCTGAAGTCATATTTCTGACATCACAACCAATTAATAGAGGCGCCTGAAGCATAACAATACAAGGAACTATTAGCAATTAATGCATAAGAATATCACCCTTTTCCAAATCGGAAGGAAGTGTACACAAGCGATAACACTTTGCATAACATTTATTGTCTTTGCAATCTTTGGTTAAATGATCATTAACGCTGTCGTGAGAGCATTAAAAAGCATGGCATAATAAGAAACTTTACTCTAAATATACAGGGATTCAGGAGAGCAGTCACAACTCACAAGACACCAGTCAGACATATAAAGTCCCAGATTTTGAAGGATGAAAATTACAGTGGTTTTTTCAAAACTTTTCCCTTTGACCCTATACCTATACCCTGTTAATAATTGAAGTAGCAATTGAATGTGGCCAACAACATTGGTCCAATCTTCATGAAAGCTCACCTTCATGAGAGCCCAGATGCTAAAATGTGAGCGATACTCTGCGAAGGTCATGCCACCATTCCCTACCTCCAGCATATCTGGGTCTGAAAAACAGAGATCCAATAACCGTGTATGACGCCCACTTTAATTTTTTGTTTTTTTGAAAGGGTGGAAAACTGTTGTCAGCCTGTACTAAACATAATTACCATTCCAACCACCAGGTCCAGCATATGACGCCCACTTGTTATTCTTATCAGCAATGTCTGTCATGCTTATTTTTACCAGATACATATATAAGTCAGTTTGGGATCACATCAACATAGCTCTATGCTCTCTTTCCTGGAAAGAGCATGAGTTACCTTTTCCATGTATCCCTTATGTCATCTGTCGTACGCCAACTATTGCCTACTTTGCCAGCCCACAAGGCTGGATCATCCTCGCCCCTAAGATACAATAGCATGATGGCACATTACACACATCTGATTTCAAAAATCTTATATGACATGAATTAGAAATTGAGCATGGCACGTTACTGTAGTTACCACCAAAAGGAGAGAGGCCTACCACTCACACAAAGAGTAGAATATTTGGCGCCCAGTTGAGTTAAGAGCATCTCGCATTGGAGGATATCTACGAATATGAAACCATGAAACAAACTTTAGCACAACATGCTAAGGTCATATGTGTTCTAAACTGTGATCAACATTAAGTGAAGACATGTGGGTCTTCTTACCTTTTCTTAGGCTTTATTCCCAAATTGTAGCAGTTGTCATACTTCAAGTAATCAACACCCTGAACAAAAGTAATTTCCATATTCATGTATTAGTATACTAGCTTCAAGGTTAAATATAGGTTAGTATAGTTCAAATCTTCAAGGCACAAATAGGTAGGTTGATATCAACACTTCAAATCGATATTCTGCAGCAACTGTTTATACATCAATAGTTTAGTGTCATACCCATGAAGCAAAGAGCGCAGCATCATCGTTTTCATGATAGAGAGATCCAGGTCGAACTTGACAGGTAAATTTCCTGAAAGATTTAGATTTTTATGTTTTACCATCACTTTAATCATTATTGCCGACGCTAAATCAACTAGTAAACAGAATAAGGAATTTGCAATCTATAATTGAGACAAACACAGAACACTTACCCAGCATCTGAGTATATACCAAGTTTTAATCCCTTTCCGTGCACATAGTCTGCAAGAGCTTTGATGCCTGAAGGGAATGTCTTTGGATCAGGTAGCAATTGATTCTACAGGTTACAATGACAAGAAAGACCTATTAGAAGCTGTAGCCTGTAGGCGTAAACAGTTGATGAAACATGTGAGCTACAGCATTGGCCCATCCCAGATTTGCCACCAAGTTCAGCACATGTATCCAAATGCAAATTGACAGAGAATATGGAAAACCATGTATTGAAAGCAGCAATGATGCCCATTACCTTGTTTCCTCTTGTCACATAGGACCAGCAATCGTCTGAGGAAGCAAACAAGCAATAAACACAAGATATAAGATTGAAAAAAAAAAGGTCCTTGGAGGCAACAATCGGTTGAATTGAATTGAGCCAAGTGGTGTACCAATATTTACATAGTTGTACCCCAATTCAGCCAGTCCCGTCGACACCAGTGCATCAGCTGTTCATCAATGACAGGGGGAACAACTTAGTCAGGGTTAATTAACTATTTGCCATCCTTCCGGAAGGCCATCCTTCAGATGCCAGTTTTAGGATGGCAACTAATTCATCGCCATCGCTCGTTGCAAAGGCTAACAAAATTGCCACTTTGTCCGATGTGGCATGCCAAATCCTCGCATGACTGGGTATCCGACGTGGCCGAGTCTGGCGAAATGACCCTACTGCCCCTCATTTCTCTGTGTCTCTCACGCTCTCTCCTCTCTCATTCACTCTGGACCGAATCTAGGCCAGCCCAATTTGCTTTTCCCCCTCCAACTCTTCTACTCGGTCCAGATCTGCTCCCTGAACTTTTCTCCCGACACACCCTTCCTCCTTCCTCCTTGCAGCTCCTTCCGCTCCAACTGAGGTCGGCCTTGCATCCGTCCACCGCGCAGGACGGGCACTGCGCCCCGCCGGCGCCCGAGCGCGGGCGCTTCATCGGGCTCACGGACGGGACCGCGGCCGGCGCCGCCGCCGCCGCCGCCGGCTCCTTCATCCCGTCCGTGGCGCCGAACTCGCCCAACCCGCCGAGCTTGAGGTCGACGGAGCACTCCGCCCGGCCCGGCGTCGCCGCCCCGCCGGAACCAACGCCGACGAGCCCCTCTCCCTGCCGTCCTTCCCCGCCGGAACCAACGCCGGCGAGTCGTCGTCGGAGGCGGAGGCGGAGGAGCCGTCGGTGGTGGCGTCGTGGCTGCAGCCCTGCAGGTGGACTACATCTTCCAAGACATCACCGATCTGTTTCAAATCGAGCCGCTGCCCGTCGTCTAGCTAGTTGAGAGAGAGAGGGGGGGAGAGGTGTTGATGGGATGGGATCTTCCGCCATGGACGGATGGATTGTCCTGCTCGTGCCTGTATGAGAATGTGACCCATCATGTCAAGTTATCAGTAATTAGAGAGAATTAATTCGTAAGTAATGCGCGATTAGTTTGTTTCTCTTTCTGCTTGTTGCTCCGAGCTAAGAATCCGGCTTTGATTCCATTGATTCCATGAACGCCTGCTCCGGAGGTTGAAGATGACCCTGACGTATGGGTCCCATTCGTCGGTGGTAGGAGAGAGGGGAGAGATGTGATAAGGGAGGGGTAAGAGGGTCATTTCGCCAGGCTTGGCCACGTCGGATACCCAGTCACGCGAGGATTTGGCATGCCACGTCGGATAAAGTGGCAATTTTGTTAGCCTGTGCAACGAGCGATGGCGATGAATCAGTTGCCATCCTAAAACTGGTATTTGAAGGATGGCCTTCCGGAAGGATGGCAAATAGTTAATTAACCCACTTAGTCACACGTCTGAGCAAACTAGTACTCTACTTTGATTAGAGAAGGCATCTGCCACCTACTACACGAAAGCACACTAGCTAGGTGCTGCTTGC
The DNA here is from genome assembly GCA_900205405.1 of Echinochloa crus-galli. NCBI lineage: Eukaryota > Viridiplantae > Streptophyta > Magnoliopsida > Poales > Poaceae > Echinochloa > Echinochloa crus-galli. The sequence goes on from OAMR01000052.1 coordinate 329,564, forward strand.
AAACACGGCACTTGAACAGTGAACCTTACTAACCCCACGTCTACCCAACAGTAACCCTTCGCCCACCTGAATCTATTTTGGGCAGTGGGCGGCGCACCAAATATTACGAATTGGGCTTAAATTTTGCAACGGATTACAAATAAAACTAGAGTAGCGGAACTGCGGATTTGATTTGGCAGCGAGAAACGAGGAGATGGAGGCCGCGGTGGAACCTGTCTCGCGGATGAGCGTCTCGTTGATGCTGCAGGCGAAGAAATTCCAGCTGTTCCACCTGCGCTCACAGTCACAGCGAAGAAACGGATTAATCAGCCCGCCGCGGAAGAGGAAGAGAGCAGAGGCGCGAGGCAGAGCAGCAACTGCAGCCGGGGTGCGGGGAACGGGAGCGGGAGAGGGGAGCAGAGCGACTACCCCATCTGCGGTGTGAGCGCGAGGCCGTTGTTGAGCTGCAGCTTGCCGTAGTTGGAGGTGTCGTAGAGGCGGCGCAGCGCGGCGGTGGCGAGCGGCTGGATGCGCCGCGGCGCCACCCGCGCGGCCGCCGCCGGCGAGAGGAGGAGGAGGAGGAGGGCGGAGACGAAGAGGAGCGGGAGGCGGGTCGCCGCCTCCATCTCGGTCGGATTCGCGATGCTTCTCGCGCAACTGCGGCTCGCTTCGCTTCCTTGTACCAATTGGATTGATCTGTCTGCGTGGGCGACGCCACGCCTTGAGTGAGAGGTGGGGTGGGGGGGTTGGTGTTGACCTAACTAGGCTTAAAAGATTCGTCTCATCGTGTACATCAAAACCATGTAATTAGTTTTTTTATTTACCCATATTTAGTGCTCCATGCATGAGTAGAGAGATTTGATGTGATAGGTGAAAAGTGAAGTTTGAAGAGAGAATTTTTAGAAGTTTAGTAATGGGATGGGGAACTAAACAGGGCCTTTGTGTTGTTTGGTGACACACCAACGCGACAAGTTTCTGTTAAAAAAAGACGCGACAAGTTCTGGAATGGAAGGGACCCGATCACCCGATCGATGGATGATTATTTACTCTACCTTTTTATGAGTAATCCAGTCAGTCCCGAAGAGATTATTATCCACACCAGATACAGTATTACTGACTGAGGAAAAAAGATGTGACAGGTGGCAGCCAGCCGCACGGCCACCCTGCATTATCCGATCCGATCCGATGGACAGGGACGTCAGCTGAACATGGTAGCATCATTTGTCGCCTCTGTTGATGAGATGAAATCTCAATCTGAAAACTTTTTTTTTATCTCCACGGTCGTATTCAGGACCGGCCCGACGACCATGCGTGAGGGGCACCGTGATTAAGACACAATATGATGTACGTACTCAATTACTCATCGTCATAATCCTCACATCACATCACATCGTAGCGTAAGCTGCTAGCTTAACCCCCTACCCCACCAGAGACCACCCGTTGATGGACGGGCGTGCAGCGAGACGCGTGTACTGCTACATATGCATATGCTCGACCACGGGGAATGAATATTCCAGGGGGTGCCTTCCACGCCAGTCTCTGTATGCAGTGCACAGATGAATAAATTATATAGCACGGGCTCTTGTCGCTCAAATGTTTTCCTTTTATTTTCTTTTTTTGGAAATGGGGATCCTGAAATGTGTGTGACTTGCAACAAAGCTTGATTCAGGGCGAGAGATTGTATTAATTAGCTGGAGTTGCAACAAAGCTAACACGCAATTACGCGCAAAGGCCGTCCGGATGGGCTTTCGATGCAAGAGGAAGCCGGCCCGCGCGGCAACGTAACAGGAGGCCTATCTCGGCCCACTCTAATTACCGAGCAAACACTACGCATGGGCTTATAGATGGGCCAGATTTAACCAGCCGCCTCCACTCTCGGCTGCTCCTGCCTCTGAACCTGACACAAAAATGAAGTCTTGAATCAATGGCACATCGTCATCACACCGGCGAAACCAACCCCAACAACTTTGCTCCGTAGATTGGGGAATCCGAAAGCGAGACATTCTTTGCAGGGCAATTCAGCTTGCCCCCATCCCGGCGTCCATGCTCTGCGGCGCATACTACTTCACAGTTCTCCATCACTCGACTCCATCATCACGGGCGCAGGCAGGGTTGCATTGCATGCAGCGCTGGCAAACCCCTGACGGCCCCCTGGGGGAGGTGAGATGGCGAAATCTTTGTACATTGCGCCTGTCCTCTTCTCGGGCATGTGTATCTCTGTGAGACTGCCTGTACACCAGCGTTTCCCTCCTCTATCAGTGAAAGCAGTTCCAGAGTCTGACATGCTAAAACTTCCATTGATGAACTTACCAATTCGGACCAAAGACGCACACATCGCAACAGAGACTGCGAGTTCCCACACTAACTTTTCAATAATATTTTCCTTTCCTTTGATAGTCCACTGAACTTTGATAGATGTTCCTCTGCTGCAGTTCCACTCATCACTGTAGTAGGCTCCACCATGGCTGCATTCTCTCTTCTCTCTGTATCGATGCTCCATGCTCGCAAGCTTTCCGATAATTGCATCTCGCAAAAGCTAAAGGCCAGCCAACCCTGCTCGATCATTGCAGCCACTTGTTGGATAAGCCTTGCACTGTTTGGTCTTTGTGGGGCTGGTCCTTTTGTGGGGCTGCTGCTGGTCCTGCTTGTAGGACAGCAGTTAGCATCTCTGTACTTTGGTCTTTGTAGGGCTGCAATGGTCTGCAGCACTAGTGGTCTTGCTGCCCTCTAAGGACAGCATCTTGGACTGGTTGTAGGACAGCTGCTGGTGGTCTTTGCTGCCTCTTTAGGACAGCAGCCAGCAGCATCTTAGACTAGCATATAGCATCTTAGTGGCATATGCTTGGCTGGTTCAGCCTATATATATGTGTAACTTCAGCCCCTTGGGCTGCATCGCATTGTGAAGAGAAAACAGAAAATTGCCCCAACTTCGAGTGTGATCCTCTCTAGATGAGAGTAACCATAGAGCTACTAACAACTGGTATCAGAGCCGTTCTTTCCTGCAGCCTAAAGATTTCTTGCTCTACTCCCTCTCCAGCCCACAAACAGCCCCAAACAGAGGCAGCAACACCTGCTGCCCCTGTCCAATCCCCTCCACCTGAGCAGACGAACAGCAGCTCAGCGAGCAGCAGCTCGTCTGATGGAGGTTCCTCCAGGCGCAGCAGCAGCCCCCATGCAGCGCGCCAGGTCCGTAGGACCCTCTCTGCACTCGGTCGTTGTCATGAATTCCAGCTTTGCTTGAAGGCACAAAATTAGAACAGTACAAACAATAAAAAAATATGACATTCTTGAGTATACTTCTTCAGTGCCTATGTATTAACAAAATTAGGACCTTTCACTCAAGTTTTGTGCCTGCAAGCAAA
>OAMR01000052.1:335612-348519 GCA_900205405.1 Echinochloa crus-galli
TCTACATCAGCACCAGCTCATCTCGAGCACAGCCCGGTGGAGTTCGCTACCCCGCTCTCCCGTGACGAGGAGCGCATCGACGCGTACTACGACGGTGAGCCGTTGCGGTACCGTACAATGGAGGACATTCTCGGTGACCAGCCGGTGCCGGGACTGGTATCTCACGACTTGGAGGCGCAGTTGCACCTTGCGTGCGACGATGGCGAGCCTCGGTTTTTCGCAGAGGCCGAGGGACAGGCGGCATGGCATGCCGCGATGCAGTCGGAGATGGACGCGGTTGAGGAGAACCGCACTTGGGAGCTCGCGGATCTCCCTCATGGCCACCGCGCGATCACCCTTAAGTGGGTGTTCAAGCTGAAGCGGGATGAAGCCGGCATCGTCGTCAAGCACAAGGCCCGTCTGGTCGCACGCGGGTTCTTGCAGCAGGAGGGGGTCGACTTTGACGACGCCTTCGCCCCCGTGGCACGGATGGAGTCCGTGCGACTCCTCCTTGCGCTGGCTGCCCAGGAGGGCTGGTGTGTCCATCACATGGACGTCAAGTCGGCGTTCCTTAACGGCGACTTGAAGGAGGAGGTCTACGTGCACCAGCCGCCGGGGTTTGTGATCCCCGGCAAGGAGGGCAAGGTGCTTCGTCTGCGCAAGGCCCTCTATGGCTTGCGGCAGGCACCGAGGGCGTGGAATGCCAAGTTGGATTCCACGCTCAAGAAGATGGGCTTCGAGCAAAGCCTGCACGAGGCGGCCGTCTACCGGCGGGGCAATGGAGGACATGCCTTGCTGGTGGGCGTCTACGTCGACGACTTGGTGATCACCGGCACCAAGGATGCGGAGGTGGCGGCATTCAAGGAGGAGATGAAGGCCACCTTCCAGATGAGTGATCTTGGGCCCCTCTCCTTCTACCTGGGGATCGAGGTGCACCAGGATGCCTCCGGGATCATGCTTCGACAGACCGCCTACGCCAAGCGCGTCGTTGAGCTAGCTGGGCTCACCGACTGCAACCCGGCTCTCACTCCGATGGAGGAGCGCCTGAAGCTGAGCCGTGACAGCACGACGGAGGAGGTGGACGCTACGCAGTACCGGCGTCTTGTGGGGAGCCTTCGCTACCTCGCCCACACACGTCCATAAACGTGCTTAATTGCAGACAGAGCAGCCGCCACCATTGTGGTGCCTGTCAGATGAGTCCTTTGTACTCTCTACTTCTACACCGCCGCAGATGCAGCACCAGCGAATTGAAGGGCGTAGTCACTGTGCAGATGCTTGTATTGACGCTTGAATACATGCAGCTTATGACTTGTGGTATCAGCGCGCCATGGAGTGATCGTTGTACAAGTCAGGTGAGCAGTATTTCTGTTACACGATCCACCATTCTACCGCGTTGGGTCAATCCGACACCTGAAAAGGAGAGGCATTGCAAAAAAAAATTATGACATGATGTTGATAATTAGTGTCACCCAAGCATCCATACGGAGACACCCTTGCGAGAGATGTCACCATTTCTACAAAGACGACTAGTGCGCGCAGTCGCTTCGTGAACAACCACAGTGTGTGTGGATCTTTGGTTTTTCTTTCTTTTTGGGAATTCACTGTCTGAACTTCTATGCAGAACAGTAAGGACCAAACATGCAACAGTAAGATCTTACCATTTCAGAACCTTGAGAATAAAATACTTCACTCAGCTTAATTCTTTAAATCGGCAACGTGAAAGGTAATCTATGGCTTCATCGAAATCTGTCTCAAAAGGAAAATCAGCCAACAGACATTACATTGCATACTTCAATTGTCACAAAAGAAATCGGCTGGTTTCAAATAATACCAGGAAAACGGTTGTAATCTGGTTCAATTCCATTTCCATTGATGTCCTTGCGGTTTGGTGTAACATACTTGCCAACTGTGACCACAATACCAGAACCATCATGAAGTTCAAAAACAGATTGGATTAAGCCCTGCAACACCCCAGACACTGAGTTAGCATCCAGAAAGGGACGGGACATAATCCTGTTGAAAACAGAAAAACACCATTGAACCTTGCCAAATGTCCTTTCGCCAACAAGAACAGCTTTGCAATTGTCATGAAGTGCTGAAGCAACCTAGAAAATTGTTGGTGCACCGGTGAGCTTTGACTTCAGCATTTAAGACCACCAGCAGTTGTCCTACAACCAGTCCAAGATGCTGTCCTTAGAGGGCAGCAAGACCACTAGTGCTGCAGACCATTACAGCCCTACAAAGACCAAAGTACAGAGATGCTAACTGCTGTCCTACAAGCAGGACCAGCAGCAGCCCCACAAAAGGACCAGCCCCACAAAGACCAAACAGTGCAAGGCTTATCCAACATTACTATCCGCAAGGCAAGAAAGGAACGTGCCCATTGCCATCGCAGTTGCATGCCATGCCATGCCACGCCAGGACCCAGGATCACCCATCTTTTCTCCTTTCTGCGCGCGGCCGGCGCAGAGCAGAGCTGAGATGCCCCCACGGGGGGTGCGTCCATGCAGTTAGGCCTGCATCTGCGTCTGCGCGGCTGACGGCTCAATCTTGTCTTGCTACGTGACACCAAGGTTTTCTGGGCGTCCGTTCCTCCACTTGCAATCTTGCATTTGCATTGCATCTGCATGGCGGGCAAACAACCCTGCGCATGCCATGCGCCTGCGATCATGGAGTAAACAGCTAATAGGCTAATTATGTGGCTGACTCCTTGAACCCCTCTTTTCACAAATGATTGTATGCCCTCACCTTTGCATATCTGATACAAGTTCAGGCCGGCAATTGCCTGCCGTAGTTCGGTTTAAAAAAAAATTTGCACCTGCATGGATGATTGTTGTGAGACCTCACCGTCACCTGAAGGCCACCAAGCTGACGAGGACAGAGCTTGTTGCGTTGCTGTGGAGTGTGGCACGGGTGACACACAGTAGTGAAGCTAAACAGTGCGCTACGTGATGCTATGCTATCGTGCAGCAGCATGGACGCATGGTCAGGTCCCTGGCTATGGCTACTCTACTCTCGACTCGAGGAGCAGCTCGGCCCGACCGGTGGATAACTGAAGACATACAGACACGTCCATTTCACCTGAGGAAGCACGGGGGCCTCAGCCCTGCTCTGCTCCGCCCTGGGACTCGGATTCAGAACGACCTGTCCTGTTCCACTGCCACCGGATTCCCTGTGTACTTCAGTACGGCCGTCCATGTCGTGCTTCAACATGGGCCAGGTTCTCTTACGTTTACTGAACTGTAATGACTTTACTCTGTTGAGATCGGTGCTCAGTAGCATAGAAAATGGCATCAATTGATTACCCCTGGGGAAAAAAAGGAAATCACGCCTTTTCCTCATCCAGAATGGCACAATATTCTATTTTTATGATTTTATCTTTTCAAGTTGAATACTAGTCAGGTTTGGACACACACACCAAAAAAAACTCACTGAAGATCGAAGAGGACACAAAAAGAAAAGAAAACCTGGAAACTGAGGTGGGAACCACACGTGTGAATCGAGACGCGACGTGTGCCTGATACTTCCAAATAAAAGTACAGTAACTCTTTTTAGCTGACTGACACTATCAAATCAAACTAACTAAGACGTAAAAGAGATTTGCTTTTGCACCGTCGTCGTCCGCCACGCAGTAGATAGAGAAGGCAAAAGGAAAAGATGAGCCAATCCATTTTTTTTTCTGACGCAAGTTGCTGTACCCTGATCTGTAAAGGCGGCGCACGATCGATGATAGCCTTGGCGAAAGAAAGACTGAAATTCAAGCACGATACCCCACCCCGTGACGCACAAGCATCGATTGATCCTTCAGCTTTGCAGCACCAACATCGACACCCAACAATAGTGATGTCCGATTCCAACGCAGGAAAAACTAATTAACCCCGATCATAACACCCAGCGTAGCACACAGCAACTCTTCATTCACATGAACGCGCGAGAGCGATCGCGCGCGCCCCGGATCATCATACACACTGATAGTATTATACACAGCAGCAGCAGGCACGTCGCAATCTTTGCGTTTGCGCGCAGCGATCGGAGAAGAACTAGCTAGCTAATCGACCCGGCCAGTCGTGATTCGTGCATGCAGCGCCCCCTCGTCGGCGGCGGCGGCGGCGGGACGGAGTGCAGGTGGTACCACGCGCGGCGGAAGGCGGCGACGATGGCGCGGTCCTTGAACGTGTCGTCGCGGCGGCGGGAGACGACGTCGAAGACGATGTCGTCGTCGGGCTGCGGGCTGCGGGGGAATTGGGTGTCCCGGAGCTTGGGGTTCCCTTCCATGGCGGGGCGCGGCGGGAGGGCGCCGCGGTCTCTGCTCGGGACGTAGTAGGACGCCCTGTTCGGGGAGCAGGGGCCGGTTGTCGGGCTCGGCGCCGGCGCCACCGGCTTGCCGTCGTCGTCGGGATCTTGGCCGCTCGCGATCGCGCCGCCCCTCTTGCGCCGCAGCTTGTAGAACCAGGAGCTCATCCTCTGCTTGCACACTTGCACTGGCTGGCCGGCAGCAGCAGGGGGGAGTGTCTTGGTTGCAAGTAGCTAGCTCTAGTGACTACTCCGTAGTGAGTGAGCTGCAATGCAATGCAATGCAAGGGTGCCGTGCGGCAAGGCAAGGCACGCACGCACAGTTTTTATGGCGGAAAAGCTTGGCGCGGGTGGGATCGCAGAAAGTTGCGGTGGGAAAGCGCGAGCGGCAGCTAGCTTATCAGAGACTGTCGTCTCGTCTGTCCTGCACCTTGCTGTTGTTTTGGCACGGTGTCTCTGCTTGGTGCTCAAATTACACAGCGCATTCCAAACAGACATTGTCAAGTGCAAATGTGCATCGAGATGGCCATGTGGTTTCAGATGTGTTGTACAGTGAAACCCAAATGGTTGCGCATGAACTGCCGACGAAAATGCAACATCTCAAATTTGCTTGCTCCGACAACGTAACCGACATGGATTCATGAGACAAACATGCCGCAAGGCACCAAGTCAAATTGTTTGAAAAATACAGGCCGTCTGTCTGTCTGTGTAATCTGGGTTCTGGAAAGGGAGCCTGGACCACAGAAAGGTCCGGGGGCTGAAGACCCGGGAGAGAGAGAGGTCGAGGGCCCCAACCCAAAGGTGACCGGGGGTGTGAGGACTGATGATGCAGACAGCACAGTGATTCAGAAGCAGCTTTTTACCAGCCGATTTTCAACCCGTACCACTGATTGTTTGTCGTCCGTCGTCCGTCGAGAGCTCAATTCTTTGGCATGTGTTTGGTTTACCTCTGCAGCAAAACCAGAATTTACTTTGCACACGAGGAGTTAGAAGAGGAGCACGAGGATGAATTAGAGGAGGAGGTGCATGCATTTGGTCGGTTTGGAGTGTGAACCAGCCAAGCTAATTTGTCGAGGCACGCAGCGCAGCGCAGCGCAGGCAAGCAAGGAAGCTTTTGGTACGGTGGCATGCTAATGCCAGAGGACGCAGGGGCCATCAGCGTCTGCAGAAAGTCTAAAGCTTGGTCCACTGCGCTCAACTGTATTTCAAATCGAAAGGGATTTGCTTTGATCCTCCTCCTGTGGGCGTGGGGCGACGCGATTCAATTGCGCACACATGTTTGTGCTACTATACTTTCTAGTAGCCAGCCACTGGATCCATCACAATCTCTGCAGTCGGCTACACCTACACCATATTCCTACGCAGGAGCTCTACTGCTCTTTGCTTGCAACGTACTACTACAAGCGAAGGGGTGTGCCTGTCATGTGTGTGTGTAGCAACATCAAAATAACTGGAGACGCACTGTTCACTTGTTGATTCCCTGCTAGCTAGTATACTATATACGGAGTAGATAATAAAAAGCGAGGGCACCTATCTATGCATTGTACTCCGTATTGTATAAGTAGAGTTTAATATAGTCCAGAACTCGCGCTGCAACAGTACGTTGTAAGTACAGTGGTTGCCGCTTCCAAGAACATTAGGAGCACGTACTGTTGTGCTGTGCAGAGGCGACATTCAGGCGACTGACCGTTTTCAGTTTTTACTGCAGAAGATTGACGAACCAGCAGCAGCAGTACAAATGTACGTACAATCCTGAATCCTTCTGCTGACGCACGTACTCGAGATGTACTACATGTACCCAGTACTATTTGAGGTTTGACGTGATGGACTCAGCTCGTAGTTAGTGCCCATCTTTTCACGTACCCCTGGCCTTTTAGGCTGCTTGCATTCAGCATCCTGATGCTACGTACAGTACGTACCGTGTTGTTGATGCGGGCAGGGAACGAAAGAAATAGATTTGTGATTGCACGAACGGACGGAGCAGCTAGCAGACCTGCAGGCTGCAGCCGAGCCGAGCAGGCATGGAATGGACTGGCCGGCGCTTGCTAATGATATGGTGGAGTATATGATTCCAGCCCGGCGGGCGCCGGAGCCTGACGCCGGGGATCATATCATATCCCCTTCCTGCCAGTGGTTGCGGGAACACTAGCCTAGCGAGCGAGGCGACAAGTGGCTACTGCCCCAGCCATGCCATGCCAGGACCAGGACCAGGACGACGACGTCGTCGTCCGTGCGACCGTGCCAAGATGAACCGGCGATCAGAGGCGTCTGCAGCAGGCAACCACCGGCCTAGCAGCCACAGGCACCTACGGCGACAAGTCGCCGGCGGTAGCACGGGAAGCGTAGTACTCTAGTGGCTACAAACAACGTCGTTGATCTCTGTCTGACCACAAGCGTCGACACGTACAGGGGGCGCTGTAGCAGATAGCTAATTTGGCTTGGCGGTTGGGGTGATCAATTCAGAATTTCAGATGATGCGGTTGTTAGGTAGGAAATGGAATGGTGCGACCCGTGATGATTGCCGCGCTACCAGAATCCTTCACATCCGCCCGCCTCCTCCGCCTCGGCCATTTTTGGACCCGGTGCTGATGGGGCTTCAGCACCGGGTCCAACGGCTAGAAGCGGGGGCGGCGCTGCGGGGTGCCAGGGCGAAGACATTAGCACCGGGTCGTGGCAAGACCCGGTGCTAAAGGGTGAACATTAGCACCGGGTCTTGCCACGACCCGGTGCTAATGTGTCCGCCCTGACACACCTCCGCGCCGCCCCCGCTCCTAGCCGTTGGACCCGGTGCTGAAGCCCCATCAGCACCGGGTCCAAAAATGGCCGAGGCGGAGGAGGAGGGAGGATGGGATGTATATATGTCCGTTGCTTCAGATTTTCTATTAATTTATAAGATTTTCTAGCATTTTATATTGATTTTCTACATTTTATATTGATTTTCTAGCATTTTATATTGATTTTCTAGCATTTTATATTGATTATTGTCTCCAACTCGACGGATTAAATGTCTTTCAAATATTTTTAAATTATAGATGTTCAACCTGAAGGAAGAGTCCCTAGAGATAGAAAGAATTGACGCAAGTGCAGAACAGCTCGTCGGATGGATCTGGGACGAGGTCGTCAATCCCCGAGGAGAATTCCACTCGCCAATACTGGAGGACGTGCCGGACAGTCCAACAAGAGGCAGCAACCGGTGCTAAAGGCAGGCCCTTTAGCACCGGTTATTCGACCCGGTGCTAAAGGGGTACCCCTTTAGCCTCGGATTAGTTGCACCGGGTGGGAAACCCGGTGCTAAAGGGCTTTCCCACCCGGTGCAGATGTCGATCATTCTGGTAGTGCCGCTTTGCAAACCTTGCTCGAGTGCCATCATTATTCTGTCCGCAGAGCATCATATCATCCCAGCGCCCGGATGCAGAGGCAAGTTTATGCATGCATGAGGTGCCAAAGGTTGGGTCAGGTTCAGTGGATTATCTATCTAGCGTGGATTGGAGCAAATAATATGTACTTATTACATATACATGCTGCATATGATGCTGAGTGCTGGATGACACACCAGCACTACGTACTGTACGTACTAGTAAGATACTCGGGCGGGTTATTCAGATGTACCGTCGTGCGGCTGCAGCCGGGCGGGCCAAAGGCCAAAGCCAAATCCTTGGCGCGCGGCTGCACTGCCTGTCTGCGTGCATTGATCTAGCACATATATTGCTTTGTCCAAGTTTGCGGCGGTGCATTGCACGTGCACAGTGTAGGACGTGGTGTGGCGTCGGAATGGAACAGTCCGTGTAGGATCATCAGTCTGCAGTCTTACGGTCGGTACGTTGGCCGGAGCTGCTACCCATTACATGACCCACCACGACACATGCATGGACGTTTCCTGTGTCCGTGGTGCGGGCCACACTGCACCCACACGTGTGGATGCATTACATTGCACGCATATATATAATTCCAAATTTCCAATACAGCTAGAACCACACGCATGCGCGCGTGTATGCACAGGATGGAAACGATACTTACTCCCTCTGTCCCGTGAAGGGTGCAATCCTGAGATTCAAAAAAAATCCCAAAAAAATGCAATTCTAGCTGTAACCATCTATTTTATACTAAAAATAGATGATTATTTGCATGCAGTAACCACCTCATTGGCGAGATTTGGACGGTTACCGTGGATAGCATGGTCATTTACCAACGTTACTAATCTGTCTAAAAAACTAGAATTACACCCTTCACGAGATGGAGGGAGTAGCTTGGTGTTGCTGCCAGCGGTGGACACGGTGGGTGCCGCGAGATGTATGTATGACCGTATATATACTGTACATACATATATGATATCGATTACGTTCAAAAAATATAAGATATCGATGGATCTGGTTATATGCATATGTACGTACCGACAGGGCTAACAACGAAAGAGGCGGTTGGCCAGCCTCACCTACAGTACTTAGTAGTACCACACACTAGTGACGACCAGTCCTCGTAGTCCTCGTCGCAACATGAACTAATTTGTTCTTCATATACAGTAATTTGTTCGCAATACGGATTGATTTGTTCTCTATGTACAGTAATTTATTCGCAACGTGGATTGATTTATTCTTCATGTGTAGTAGTTTGTTCGCAACGTGAATTTTTCTGTTCTCCATGTGTAGTAATTTTGTTCGTAACATGAACTCATTTATTCTCCATGTGCAGTAATTTGTTCGCAACGTGGACTTACATGTTCTCCATGTGCAGTAATTTTTTCGTAATATGTACTGATTTGTTCTCCATGTGCAATAATTTGTTCGCAACGTGGGTTTTTATGTTCTCCATGTGCAACAATTTATTCACAACTTGGACTCATTTCTAGTTTGATAAAAAAATATTCACAAAAAAATATCACCTAAATATAGTCATGTGAGATCTTATTTTGAAGATTTTATCACAATAAGTATTATGGTGCGATCGGAATTTAATTTGGATGTTTGGTTTAAGAGTAATGACTTTTTTCTTAAACTCCATCGCATGAAGAAAAAAAAAGTAACGATGCGCACGTCACTAGGTGGGAACACCTAAGCGCAGTCAATCCTATATGAAAACAACTAACCAAACAATCGGCCCAATAGCAACCCAATAGAAAAATTGGAGCCGGCCCAACAGCAGCCCAATAGAAAAATTAGAGCCGTGGGCGATAGGTGGGGACGCATCACTCGCGTACGAGTGATGAGCAGATGCGCCCGAGCCTACGTACGGAGGAGACTTCGTTGTGAATACATTCACCATCTGCCCAAAACCCACGCACAACATGGGTCCATGAACAACAAGTTACTGGGCTCCTTTACATATACCAACCAGAAGGACGGCCCACCGATTGGCTAGAACATCACAATAATATTTCCTTCATATAACAAAGCCAAAGTAAAAGTGTAAAACTATACATACATATAACAAAATGCTGTAACTTAGGAGTATGTTCACAGGTAACTTTTTATTAAAAATATAAATTGGTAATACTGTCACGTTTAACACTTCCCACTGCATATTGCACTTCTTGAAACATTTAGTACACGGGTTAGAAAACATACCCCTCCATCCCAAAGTATAAGGATTTCTAAACTTTGTCATAAGTCAAACTATTCTACTTACCATTTGACCAAGGATTTATGAAAAGAACAACAATATCTATGACATCAATGAGCACCGTTAAATATATTATAAAATATATTTTTTATAGTTTACCTTTTGATGTGGTAGATGTTAATGTTCTACTCTATATACTTTGCCGAAATAATAATAATCGGACTTAGAACTAACTGAAAAATCTTATATTTTGAAGCACAGAAACCATGGGGATTGAATATCACCCAACAGTACTCATGGTAAAAATCAATGGTGCAATAGAATAATTGAAAAAGGGACACGGACTGATTGTAACTCAGGTGATAAGAGCAACTCTAGCAATACCGACAAAACTTGAGGGTCTCAAAACTTTGTACTATCTCCAACAATAACCCTTATAGACAGAGGACAGGATACCGGTGGGCTTCTTGGGCCTCTTCTTGTAGGAGCCAGAACATACAGGCGCTCCGGTGACCATCTGCATTAAGGACAGGCCGAAGGGACTGTAATCGTCTGTGGGCTGTCAAAAAGCAGTTTTACCACGAATTGTTTACTTTATTATTAAACTTCACCGAAAAAAGAACTTAATTATTGAACTGATCTTTTGTTTGAAACGAATTATTGAACTGGTCGCTTCTCAAAAGAAAAAAGGGGACCTTGTCTGCAAACATAATGTTATGATGTGCACGGATGTATTATGTTTTGACAGCTCTAATGAATTTAAATTCTCAGCTCTAGTGAATTATGGAGCAGAGACAGCTAGCTTTCGTGCAACATGGATGCCTCTCGCTCTCCTTGTGCAAGATGGCTAGCTAACAGACAACCTGGGGCACCATTATTAGTTTACAATGCCGTCTTATTCTACTCAATTAATGACCACAGATTCGTTTGAAACTCCACCTGGTTTGCATTGTCACTCCAAATTACTCGTAATTTCCTGGACCAAATTACTCAGTTAGCTGCTCTACTGAGCCACACAATGTCTGGATTCGTTTAATTTTTGTGATGGGGATGCTACACATTTTGCTCGATCGGTTAATTCCTATTTCCCGGCCCGCTTCCTCATGACCTGTGTTTTGTCGCCACAAAATATCTTGACAGGATCGAAGCACCAATTAAGCATGGAAATGAAATTAAAAACATCCATCTCACTCGTAGCTAGCAATGCAAGCTCCCCAGGCCACCCTTCTTAATCCCATCGTGTCCCCCCACCTTGCCGGCCAGTAATATACGTGAACACCACCTCCACCCGTCGGACCATGGCGCCCAGCATCAATCCATCCATCATTATATATAATCATCGTTCAACGACCACTACCCGTCCTTTGAATCATCAATCACATCCAACCCATAACAATAGCAACAACAACAAAATCCTCTGAGCTCTCGCAACCAACATTGTAACAATTGTATCACACCGGATCGCGCACATACACCACCAGCTAATAAAATCATTGCACTTGATCGATCGCCATTCTCGCCTGTACAATGCCGTTGTGTTGCGTAGATTGCAAGCCATGCAACGGGCACTGCCTGCCGCTGCCGGGGCTCTTCAAGAGCCGGCGCCCCGCGCAGCAGCTCCGCCGCGCGTTCGGCAAGATGAAGGTGGGCGGCAGCCGCAGGCGCCGCCGCGCCGGCAGCTTCAGCTCCGTGCGCGCGGTGTTCTGGCCGCTCATGTCCATGCGCTCCGAGGCCGACGCCCGCAACGACGCCGCCGCCGTCGACTCCCGCCCGCCGAGCGCCTCCACCAACGACGGCAGCAGCGTCGTCAGCGGCGGGGCGCGCGCGCCGTCGCCGTCCCTGGACAACGACACGCCCGGCGCCACGGCGTCGACGACCGCCGCGAGGGTGCTGGCGCTGCAGGCCCGGCTCGGCGACGGCGAGCCCGAGCCCATCAAGCCCGCGCGCGCGGCGGCGCGGCAGCAGCAGCTGACACTGATGACGGCGGCGGCTGCCAAGGTGAGCAGCATCGGTAGCGTGGCGGCGCGTGAGCAGCAGCAGGCCAGCAAGGCCATCGTCGTGAGCCAGCATGGCGACGTGGAGGCGGCGTGCCGGAGCTTCGAGAGGCAGCTGATGGAGATGGTGGTGGAGGAGCGGAAGGTGATGGACCTGACGGACGTGGAGGAGCTGCTGTGCTGCTGGGAGAAGCTCCGGTGCCCGGCCTTCGTGCAGCTCGTGGGCCGCTTCTACGGGGAGCTCTGCATGGACCTCTTCGCGGCCCGCGACGACGACGGCGTGTCGTCGTCTGAATCTGAGGGTCTCACCATTTGACCTCTAAGGCCTTTTGCGCCATCAAGACAGTTTTGGGCCAAGGATGTTTCACGGCTCGATGGTGTTTTGCGCCATTGCTCCGGATATATCGCATGCGTGCAGATGCACACACCATGCATTCAGAATTTCAGGCACACGTACGCAGCTTATGTTGCGCTGTCATCTAGGTTCTTTTTGTCTCTGTTTGTTTGTGTGTGTTATTTTCGTCTAGTGTATAGATCTGTTTAATTCTTTCCCTTTTTTGTGAAGGATCGAAGTGGCGACCAGAGAGGGGGAGTGAATGGGAGCCGATAAAATTTCTTCTCGAAACTCGGCCCATGTCTCAAAGTCACTCGCCAAAGATTCCTCACAAGCTCGCGCGTTCGGCAAGATGAAGGTGGGCGGCAGCCGCAGGCGCCGCCGCGCCGGCAGCTTCAGCTCCGTGCGCGCGGTGTTCTGGCCGCTCATGTCCATGCGCTCCGAGGCCGACGCCCGCAACGACGCCGCCGCCGTCGACTCCCGCCCGCCGAGCGCCTCCACCAACGACGGCAGCAGCGTCGTCAGCGGCGGGGCGCGCGCGCCGTCGCCGTCCCTGGACAACGACACGCCCGGCGCCACGGCGTCGACGACCGCCGCGAGGGTGCTGGCGCTGCAGGCCCGGCTCGGCGACGGCGAGCCCGAGCCCATCAAGCCCGCGCGCGCGGCGGCGCGGCAGCAGCAGCTGACACTGATGACGGCGGCGGCTGCCAAGGTGAGCAGCATCGGTAGCGTGGCGGCGCGTGAGCAGCAG
>OAMR01000052.1:352198-367437 GCA_900205405.1 Echinochloa crus-galli
CTATTTCCCGGCCCGCTTCCTCATGACCTGTGTTTTGTCGCCACAAAATATCTTGAGAGGATCGAAGCACCAAGCATGGAAATGAAATTAAAAACATCCATCTCACTCGTAGCTAGCAAGGTCCCCAGGTCACCCTTAATCCCATCGTGTTCCCCCACTTTGCCAATCTACGTGAACACCACCTCCACCCGTCAGACCATGGCGCCCAGCATCATATATAATCATCGTTCAACGACCACTATCCGTCCTTTGAATCATCAATCACGCATCCAATCCAAAGCAACAACAACAAATTAAATCATCTGAGCTCTCGCGACCAACATTGCAAGGATCCGCGCACATACACCAGCTAATAAAATCATCATTGCACTCGATCGATCGCCATTCTCGCCCGCGCAATGCCGCTGTGTTGCGTAGAGTGCAAGCCATGCAACGGGCACTGCCTGCCGGGGCTCTTCAAGGGCCGGCGCCCCGCGCAGCAGCTCCGCCGCGCGTTCGGCAAGATGAAGGTGGGCGGCAGCCGCAGGCGCCGCCGCGCCGGCAGCTTCAGCTCCGTGCGCGCGGTGTTCTGGCCGCTCATGTCCATGCGCTCCGAGGCCGACGCCCGCAACGACGCCGCCGCCGTCGACTCCCGCCCGCCGAGCGCCTCCACCAACGACGGCAGCAGCGTCAGTCAGCGGCGGGGCGCGCGCGCCGTCGCCGTCCCTGGACAACGACACGCCCGGCGCCACGGCGTCGACGACCGCCGCGAGGGTGCTGGCGCTGCAGGCCCGGCTCGGCGACGGCGAGCCCGAGCCCATCAAGCCCGCGCGCGCGGCGGCGCGGCAGCAGCAGCTGACACTGATGACGGCGGCGGCTGCCAAGGTGAGCAGCATCGGTAGCGTGGCGGCGCGTGAGCAGCAGCAGGCCAGCAAGGCCATCGTCGTGAGCCAGCATGGCGACGTGGAGGCGGCGTGCCGGAGCTTCGAGAGGCAGCTGATGGAGATGGTGGTGGAGGAGCGGAAGGTGATGGACCTGAGGGACGTGGAGGAGCTGCTGTGCTGCTGGGAGAAGCTCCGGTGCCCGGCGTTCGTGCAGCTCGTGGGCCGCTTCTACGGGGAGCTCTGCATGGACCTCTTCGCGGCCCGCGACGACGACGGCGTGTCGTCGTCTGAATCAGAGAGTCTCGCCATTTGACCTCACCTCTTGGGTTGGGTAACCAAATGAGAAGGCCTTTTGTGCCATCATGACAGGTGGGCCAATGAAGGATGTTTCACGGCTCGATGATGTTTCCCGCCACTGCTCTGTGCTAAAAAAAAATGCACATACACCATGCATTCAGAATTTCAGGCACACGTACGCAGCTTATGTTGCGCTGTCATCTAGGTTTTTTTTTTTGTCTCTGTTTGTGTGTGTTATTTTCGCCTAGTGTATAAATCTGTTTGGTTTTTTCCCCTTTTTCGGAAAATGATGAGTGACAAATCGGCTTTATGAAATGAAATTCGCAACAGCATTTGATCGAGTGACTGTGCAACTGACAGAAAGTAGTAGCCTCCTTTAAAGAAAAAGAAACAGTTGGTGCAAGGCTCTATCCAAGAATATGACAGCCACTGCGTGTATCGGAGAGCCTAATCTACAATCATAGCATTATCTCCAACCAAGGATTGATGCATATAGCTAGGATAGTGTAGGTGAGCTCTTTTTGCTGCTGTGTGACTTGCTATGCTCGGTGATCTACTGCCTACCGTAGTGGGAAAAAGTTGTAGCGCTATCCGCTTATCCGAGGCGTTGCTGTGCGGCCGCATGCAGAATTGCTGTTTCTTGGGAGAGACCCTTTCCTTCTGCTGACCAATTTCTGTTTTGTGTGTGTTTCCTAGTAGTGTAAGTTTTGCTGGAATCTGGACTCCCTTGCCGCCCTGAATTGAACGGCCCAACACTGTAGGTTTGGTTGGGGTCCGATAGGCCTAGTATTTCTAGACCTTGGGCTTACCACAAAGCACACTGCTATGTACTGACACATCCATCGGTCTCCGTTTGATGCGCCTCTGAAAATCCCGCCGGTCCGATTTAATTCTGAACGTAGCTGTTGTTAACTTGTACTGTAAGCTCTGAGGAATAGATCATTCAAGTGTTGGAACTGCACGACCACCCTGATCCCATCAATACATAAATTGTCTGCAAACGCAAGCAAATCTCACCACCGATTTGTCATCGTGTCAAATTTCCATATACGAACGAACGGGCTGGTGGGTCAGGTCTGCACGGAGCACGGGAGGTCACGGAGCCGGCGCCCGATGAAGCTGCCATCTGGAGATGGTGGTCGATCGCCACATAATGATGGGTTGGGTTGGGTACGGGACGGGATGATGAAACAAAGACGTCGCAGCCAGACGGGTACATACTACATCTATCCCTTGACTCGCCTAACTAAAGCGCTAATTAAGGCCGTGTTTAGATGCTAAATTTGAAACCCCAAATTTGGGAGGCATATGTCCCTTCGTAATCATTGCGCCACTGTAGCATTTCGTTTGTATGTGCGAAAAATTATCCAAAAAGTGATTAATTAGGCTTAAAATGTTCGTCTCGCAGAGTACAACAGAACTGTGTAATTAGTTTTTAATTTTATCTACATTTAGTACTCCATACATGCTATGACATTTTGATGTGATGGGGAATCTTCTTTTTACATAGTAAATTTGGGGGTGAAATTTTGGAAGTAAACAAGGCCTGAGGTTGGGTGGGGTACGGTGTAGCGGAGGCGGCGGCGCTGCATTCAGCAGCTTCTGGAAGAGCAAAAAGGTGCATGCAGTGAGGGGCTGTTTGGTAGCCTGCATAAGGCCCTAGCCAGGCTCTAGTAATGCAGGCCCAGTTTTCTTTTGCTTTGCTGCCTTCTTTTCCTGCTTGCATTATTTCTTTCTTTCTCCGTGGGGATAGAAATCGGATGTGCTGCCAACTTTTGCGAGGGGCAAGGATTGATTTGATTCATCTATTTCGATGATGCAGATATGCAGTTCTTGCATTTGGAGAAGCTACTAGTTACTGGTTCTCTTCTCTCTTCCAATTTAATCAAATATTCCAACGGATATCATCTCGGCTTACTTGCTTGGGGATGAGATGTCTTCAGCTGAACGGAGAGACAAGAAGAAAGAGGACGAAGGGGTAACTTCACCTCCAGCAAATATAAGGTTACTGTATCACTTTATACAACCAACCAAACATGAGCCATAGTAATTCAGGCTAGCTTAACCCATTCAACCAAACACGTACAAATGCATTACTAGAGCCAGCTTAAGCTGGCCAGGCTTAGAATGCTAGCCAGGCTAGCTTTAGCCTAGCAACCAAACAGGTCCTGAATGTCTCCAGGCCAAATGTTTGTGCTACAGTATGGTTGGGCGGTCAGTGAATTAATTGATTGTCACGGGGTGAATCGAAGATGGACCAGAACACGACCAGGTAGAGATGATGAGTGAGTTGCCTAACTTAATTGCATGGACAAGCGACACAGATCGAGTTGATTGATACACATTGGGTGGGCCACAATTACAAACAGCCATGCATGTATCTAGAGCTAGTTACACTCCACGTGAACGCCTCTTGCTTGCTGCACTCGATCTTGAGGCCGGCCGGTCGGCACGGCAAATGGGGCCGGGAAACGTGACGTGCATATGGACAAGCCGGCATATGGACAGGTCGGGCGATCGAGGCCCCCAATGCAAACCCGGCCGCCCTGTACGTCGTTGGGTCCCTAGCTAGCGCCGAGTGGGGTTGCAGTCGGCGTCGGCGTCGGGCCGAGGGTGCGCGTCGCATGCAATGCAATGCAATGCATCCAGATAACGCCGAAAGCTCGCTAGCTAGGGACAGGACAAATAATTAAAGTGACTGGCATCCTCCGATCCTCATCTTCGACCGTGTGTAGTATGTAAATAAGATTGTCGATCTTCTCTCTAGTTCGCTCAACCATGTGATCTATCGATTCGATTGTGAGCGCACAATGCAAATAATTAAGACAGCATATAGATCGACTACTATACCATCCTGAGAGAGAGAGAGAGGGAGAGAGAGAGAGAGAGAGAGAGAGGCATCGATCGATTTCCACGTGATGCGTACCAATCGGCCGGGCAGTCCTTATCTGCAACGTACGCCGTCGACGCTCGTATCGGGTCGTCAGTTGGAAAACACGGTGACCAGACCATCCACCACGCCGACGCCGCCCAGACTAATATTCTGCACAACCCGGCCTGGCACGCTACGTATATAGTGTCGTACTGGCTGATGGAGACAGATTATTCGAGAGCAACGGATCGAGCGCCGCAGCGTGACTTGTATATAATTTCCTTGTTAATTCCATTTCACAACGCCGAAACAGAACGAAACAGTAACTGATAGATAGATGATAGGTGGGTGCTCGATCTTGGGCTGTGTTTGCCTTCCACAAACTTTCCAAAAATTCTCTCTCCAAACTTCACTATTTACCTATCACGTCAAATCTCTCTCCTCATAAATAGAGCACTAAACATGGATAAATAAAAAAAATAATTACATGGTTTTGATGTACACGACGACGAGACGAATCTTTTGAGCCTAGTTAGGTCATGGTAGGACAATGTTTACCACAAACAAACGAAAAATGATACAGTACGCTACAGTGTCCGATGTGACATTTTCACCAAACTTTCCAACTCTCTTTTTGAACTAAACACAGGTCTTAGCTTGTTTGTTGAGCTAGCTAGCTAGCGCCCGGTGGCGTGACGCGGCCGGCGCCACTGGTTTTTGTTTCCTGGTGAGTCCGACCCCTTGCTCGGAAGAGCCAGAGCGCGCGGCCGGGCAGTCCACGTTGATTGGTCTGCGCGGCAGGAGATCGAGCGCGGCGTTGCCTTGCCGGCTAGTTGATGTGAATATCGCCGCGCGCGAGCATACCAGGAATTGGCATCATATCATTTTTAAATATACTATTATTTATGTCTCTAAACTTTTAGAACTTAATATTTTCAAGTCCCCAGCTTCATATAGCATGTCTTCGGAGTTTGGCGGCCGAAAAGGCCTGATTTTTTTATTTACTCGCAAAAAAGGTCTAGTTTTCTTGGGGCAAAAAATCAATGCCATTAACCTCCATGGTGCAGCAGCGGGCCTGTTTGTTTCTCGAGCCGAGCTAGGGGGATCCAGCGCTTTTTTAAGTTAGAAAATAATTCAATCAATTATATCAAAGCCAGTCCCATGGCCAGCGCTTAGGTTAGTCTAAATTTTTTTTGGCCTGGTTTTCTTTGCCCATTGCCAGTCCAATAACAGCTCTGGACAGGACAAAGCCCGGCGGGCTAGGTTGGCCCCTGCCAAAAATGCTCGGGTATATATAGCTTGAATTTAGCAGGAGGTGTGCCAAATAGTTTTGATTTTATAAAGTGATTCTTTAAAAATAAACTATGATCGAGGATGTTATATGGAGAAGTAATCGCTTCTGATTCTGAATCTTCGTCATGATTTTGAGAGAATCAACTTTCAGCTGGCTTCTCTCACATAATCAGTTTTTATAGATAACTAAAATTATATAGAGGGCGCCCTGAACGACACAAGGATACAACAATATATCAAGGAACGCGCCCAGCAGGCATATTTTTCTCGGGGTTTTTTATATGTGCCATTACAATTTTCGTGGATCGGAGAAACACCATTACAATTCGTCTATTTGGAGATTTGCCATTACAATTCTTCCTCTACATGATTCTTGCCATCTTCTACGTCTTTCAGCCATATGGGTCCGCACGTCAGACCGTATCTGTATATGAATGACCGTATTTGGATAAAAATACACATCTACTGATCCTCTCTCCAGTCGCTGACGTGTAGGGCCCACACGTCAACTTCTTCTTCAACCTCCAACCATCAGATGGGAGGAGCAGGCAGATACCGAGCTTTCAACCGGCGGCAGTAGCTTCGGCGAGGAGCTTGGGGCGTGGCGGCGGCCTACGCACGGCGGGCGCACGACGGTGGTGGCGGCTCCGACATCACGCACGGCGGGCAGCCGGCGGGCGGCGGAGGCACGAAGCTTGGCGCGCAACGAAAACGTCCAAAAGATGTATAAAATGGCACGGATGAGGTAGAGGTAAAATTGTAATGGCAGATCTCTAAATAGACAAATTGTAATGGCGTTTCTCCAATCCGCGAAAATTGTAATGGCACATATAAAAAAAACCCTTTTTCTCGACTGGCATTGCCGCCTCCGTTGGACAAGGCATCGTGCGTGACGCCTTGTTTAGTTCCCAAATTTGGGACCCAAATTTGGGAGTTTTGGGGTACGTGCGCACTGTAGCATTTCGTTTGTATGTGTGAAAAATTGTCCAAAAATTAATTAATTAGGCTCAAAATGTTCGTCTCGTAGAGTAAAACAAAATTGTGCAATTAGTTTTTAATTTCATCTACTTTTAGTACTCCATGCATGTTATGACATTTTGATGTGATGGAAAATCTTCTTTTTGCATAGTGAATTTGGATGTGAAATTTGGTATCTAAACAAGGCCTTGATTTATTAGTTGCCGATTCCCACGGAGATTTTGATTGGACGGAGCCGTGGACGCGTGGACCAGAAAAACTACTCGTCGAGAGCGACGGCCGGCAACGTCATGCTCCACCAGCAGACGCTGCCTGGTATGGATGCTTGTCGATGGACTCGTGGTACAGCTCGTCTCGTCCGGCGTCCACCGCTAGCTACTCCTCGTAGCATCATGGGAGTCGACTCGACTCGACTCGAGCAGGATGATGCCAATTCCGATTCGCTCATCTTATCATGTGGTGTGGTGCGTTTGAGGGATATTTGGATGCTGATGATTGTATCGGGACTCGCGAGATCCACGAGGAGATTTATGAGATTCTACGGGTGTGTTTAGTTAAAAAAGTGTTGGAGAAAGTTTGGAGAAAATGTCATCGGACACTGTAGCGTACTGTAGCACCTTTCGTTTGTTTGTGGTAAACATTGTCCTATTAAGACCTAACTAGACTCAAAAGATTCGTCTCGTCGTGTACATCAATACCATGCAATTAGTTTTTTTATTTACCTACGTTTAGTGTTCCATACATGAGGAGAGAGATTTGATGTGATAGGTGGATAGTGATGTTTAGAGAGAGAATTTTGAGAATTTTAGTGATATAATGGGAAACTAAACACAGCGGGGTAATACGCACAGTACGTACGTACTGTAGCTCTCTGCTGATGGGCTGCTCTCCCATTCATTCCCATCCATCATCCTCATCCCCGTCCCAGCTCCCATGTGCACATGCATGTGCTCCTAGTGATTGGTACATAGTACTCCGTACGTGCCTGCTTGCCCAGCCAACCATATCATGTCGCATGCCTCTTCTCTCTGTCCCCCTGAATCCTGAATGATCCGCCGGCCGCAAAAAAGAAGAACATTTTCAGTGTTATTTAGGGTTGCAGCAGCAGGCTTCCTGCTCATCTCCTTATCAAAAAAAGCCTCAGAATTCATTACTGTACTGTACTAGGGATCCGTATCGCGGAGATAGATGTGCCCCAGAATTGAAGAAAGCCACGGACATGCATGCCTTTAATCCGCAGAAATACATTACCGAATGTATGAGCGACCGCGGAGCTTTTCTTAATAGTCTTGCATGTCGCACTTAGAAGTTTTAAAAATTTTAAAACTTTTTACACACACAATAGTACCAACTAGATGCGAATTGTCCCAAAAGTTGAGATTCAAACAATTTTTTTAAAAAATTCAGACGAAAAAATAAATTTTCAGCCACCTTTCATATGAATTTCAGCCACTACCGCTAGCTCTGTTGTTTTTTTAGAAAGAGGAATATTCATTGATATCCTAGCCGCTCGATACATATAGCTGTCTATTATTACACGTTTATACGATAGCGCTCTGTTGTTACTTGGTCGTTGCTGTTCCTTGCCTTGTCCATCCGTGTTCAAGATTCGCCAAAAACTAGTTGTGTAACTGTGTTCAGTGTTCACCGTTCAGCAGCGTGTGCGACACTGTTGCCTCAGCCAGCTTCCCTTGCCTTTTTTGATCCTTGCTGGGGCGGGGGCCGCCACTGTTGGCAGCCGCTTTCCCGCCGAATTGGACCCGATCCTCCTCCTCCTGCCAAACTCTCTCAACAATAGCTGAGCCTGAGCTGACTGCCTGACTGAGAAAAGCATCCACGCATACGCATCTCTTTCATTTCAGCAGCCACTCGCAAAAGCTTCTGGTATCGACCTGCTTACGGTAAAAGCAAATTATTCCCAGATTGTTATATTTAGGCACGCGCGATAATATACTACTGCACCCAATGGCGGTAGACTGATACGTTGACAGGCTTAGGCCTTGTTTAGATGTTAGAATTGGGAGGGTGGATTTAGGAGTATGACGTCACTTCGTAATCATTGCGTCACTGTAGCATTTTGTTTGTATTTGTGAAAAATTGTCCAAAAATTAATTAATTAGGCTCAAAATGTTCGTCTCGCAGAGCACAACAAAACTGTGTAATTAGTTTTTAATTTAATCTATATTTAGTATTCCATGCATGTTATGACATTTTGATGTGACAGGGAATCTTCTTTTTGCATAGTAAATTTGGGAGTAGAATCTAGGATCTCCAGGCTACGAGGATCCAGGGGAGGCTTTTCCTGGCCTTGGCCTGCCGGCCTCCATTTCTGAAAGCTGCTTTCAGAGTCGGCAGACAGAGAGAGATGAAGGCCGTGCACCGATGGGATGCGATGCTGCGAGAATGTGAGTGAGATCACATGCTTCTGTCCTCTGTCCGATGCAGGGCCCCACATGGGCCCGTCTGCTCATCCCCCTCGTGGCATCTGCTGACTCGCTAGCCAAAAGCTCTCGCTTCTGTGATGGATCATGTTCCGCGGCACAATGCAATCCATGGGTTTTCCATTTTTCAATGAATTTTCAAGTTTTTCAGAGTAATTATTTTAGGAATCCTGATATCGATACCGTTCACGGGTCACGCGTATCCACACATACTGTTTTTGTTATTCTTTTACGATAGTGACGTAGAGTACGTAGTGTGGTAGTCCTCACTAAGACGCTAGCAGCCACGATTTACATAATCCCTGTATCACCAAGAAATTGGTACCACATACAACTTTTTCAATGCAAATATTACTAATTCGTACATGAATTCAATTCTACTCATCTCTTATTTTATCTTAGATATTGTGTACAAAATCAGTTGTATAAAATCTGTTTTGTTTTTCTTATCTCTTCTTATTTGTTCACATGTTACGTTATATATTATTTTAGATAGCAGTTCATTGGATTCTATGCACGGCATTTTAATTATCGAGTTACCTACGTGACCCTGAAATAGATGAGTCCACACACTATACTTTTTTTTAAAAAAAGGAACATCTATAGCTAAAAAAATTGATTCAACTATCTACTACAAATCAAAATTTAAAAAGATAGCTTTTTTAATGAAAAAAAAAGAGAAAGCTACTAGTACACCATTTCACCACGGCCTTCGTTGTCACCAATCGCCATGACAACTTTATCTCTTGTTTGGAAGCGAACACGAACAAGTTAGGCAGAGCCGAGAACAGAGCACTGGGACGAAAGAGCTGTAGGTGTGCTCATCTTATCCCCCACCACACGTGCCCATTTGCTTCGGCTTCGATCCCCCCTCCACCATTATCGATCATCTCCATCTCCTTGTGGGGCTCAAAACTCCACCAACTTTTTATGTAGCCCCGGCGGCCTGGATATGCATGAGTAGCACTGCCACTACCGCTGCCGCCATTCATCTATCTCTTCTCTTTAGACGGCGCGCTTTCCCCTCCTCCCTTTCTTCATATTTTATTCCCCTCCCCCGCTTCCGCTCCGCGATCCTCGACCGCCTTGTCTGCCTGTCCTCGCTTGTTTTGTTTCGAGGTTCTCTGTTGGTTTCTCCATCCACTCCATCTTCATCTTGTTGCTGCTGCTCAAGGCCGCGCGCGGCTCAATTCCTTCAATCCCACATTGCTACGATCGTCTGCTGCTGCTGCTGATGCGTCTCCTTCTTGGAGCAGGACTCTACTCTGCAGCACAGGCATGATCAGAGGCTAGCTAGCATCTCAGTTTCACTAGCTTTCTTCTTCATCTCGCAGCGCAGCCATGGATCCTGAATTCGGAGTGGACATGGCGCCCCGAAAGGTAAGAATTCCGACTATTCCCTCCAGCCAGCCAATCTTATTCGATGAGCCGTGTGTTCTAGTGCTAGGCTGCAAGCACCGACGACGACGCTAAAAAGCTGATTTTTTTTTAATTAATTGGTTGGTTGGGGAGCGAGCAGAGGAGGGAGTCATGGCGGACGACGCTGCTGCTGGCGTACCAGAGCCTCGGCGTGGTGTACGGCGACCTCAGCATCTCGCCGCTGTACGTGTACAAGAGCACCTTCGCCGAGGACATCACGCACTCCGAGACCAACGAGGAGATCTACGGCGCCCTCTCCTTCGTGTTCTGGACGCTCACCCTCATCCCGCTCATCAAGTACGTCACCGTCGTCCTCCGCGCCGACGACAACGGCGAGGGCGGCACCTTCGCGCTCTACTCCCTCATCTGCCGCCACGCCAATGTCAGCCTCCTCCCCAACCGCCAGGTCGCCGACGAGGAGCTCTCCACCTACAAGCTACAGTGCTCGCCGGAGGTTGCCGCCCAGAGGTCGCGCGTCAAGGAGTGGCTGGAGAAGCACAAGAACCTGCACACCGCGCTGCTCGTCATGGTCATGATCGGAACATGCATGGTCATCGGGGACGGCGTACTCACGCCGGCAATCTCAGGTACACTACCGTGCGTCCACTAGTTTATAGTTGATACATACGGAGTAATTTTCAGCTTCCGCCTAACTTGATGATGCTGTCCCTGCTGCGTTTCGTTCCTTCGTCAGAGCCTGAATGTTCAGTTGCTGACCTTTGGTTCTCTGTTCTGTTCTGCCTGCTGCTGCAGTGTTCTCGGCTGTTTCAGGGCTCGAGCTCTCCTTGTCCAGGGATCAGCATGAATGTAAGTCTATGTATACTAGTAATCAAGTTTTTTCTTCTTCAAGTTTTGGTAGGTCATGTAATTGAATGCAACTGCCACAATCAACCGCCGGAGAGTTGGAGGATCATGTTCCTAGTTTAACAGGCGCCATTTCCAGCAACTACCTATTCATAGGACCCAATATTATTTTTCATGGCTCTCTGATTCGATCATCTAAACTTAGCATCTTCTGTCACAATCTGCATCTGAACTTAGCATCTTCTTCGCCAAACTGTATCTCAACGGAAATAGGATATATGGACAGGTTCTTGCAGATCGATGCCATGTGACCATATCTGTCCTCCACCAATTTCCATCACATGCTACTGGCGTTAGTTTACAAAAGATAACATTTTACCTGTCTGTCTTACCGTGCTCATTTCTGCTCCTCGCAGATGCGGTCATTCCGATAACCTGTGGCATACTGGTGTTCTTGTTTGCTCTCCAGCACTATGGCACCCACCGTGTAGGATTTCTGTTCGCGCCGATCGTGCTGTGCTGGCTGCTCTGCATGAGCGCAATCGGCTTGTACAACATCATCCACTGGAACCCTCACGTTTACCAGGCACTCAATCCCAGCTACATGATCACCTTCCTGAAGAAGACCAGGAAGTCTGGCTGGATGTCGCTGGGAGGAATTTTGCTATGCATGACAGGTAAAATTGCTACATGATTATACCATTTCTTTAGTTTGCAAGCTGCAACAGCTGCAAAGAAAGTGTATTATGAACTAATAGTGCGTAACATGTCTGGCATCCAGGATCCGAAGCCATGTTTGCGGATCTCGGCCACTTCTCCTACAGCGCAATCCAGGCAATTCCCTGACCCTGCACTTCAATCAATGGCCTTTATATGAATATAATATTGAAAGTATGAATTCTGAAGTGATGAAGCCTGTCCCTTTCTTCTGCAGCTTGCTTTCACTTCTTTAGTGTACCCTTCACTGATTTTGGGCTACATGGGTCAAGCAGCTTATTTGTCCAAACACCATAACTTTGACGCCACCTACCAAATTGGATTCTACATCGCAGTTCCTGGTATGCATACTAATCACCGTACGTATGCTTTCACAGATTCAAAGTTTCAGACATTTACAGGACTTTTGCATGTGCGAATGCAGAGAGTGTAAGGTGGCCTGTGCTGGTGCTGGCGATATTGGCTTCGGTGGTCGGAAGCCAAGCGATCATCAGTGGAACATTCTCCATCATCAACCAGAGCCAGTCCCTGAGTTGCTTCCCCAGGGTGAAAGTTGTGCACACGTCTGACAAAATCCACGGCCAGATATACATCCCTGAGGTGAACTGGATGCTAATGATCCTCTGCATCGCTGTCACTGTTGGGTTTCGTAACACCAAGCACATGGGAAATGCATCTGGTAAGTTATCTTGCAGTCCTGACAGCACGTACAGCATGCTAGTGTCCAGAAATTCTGAAGGAATTCTCGTACGTACGTGCAGGGTTGGCCGTGATCACTGTGATGCTGGTGACGACGTGCCTCATGTCCATTGTGATCATGCTGTGCTGGCACCGGTCGCCGCTGCTGGCGCTGGCGTTCTTCCTCTTCTTCGGCTCCATCGAGGCGCTCTACTTCTCGGCGTCGCTGATCAAGTTCATGGAAGGCGCGTGGGTTCCCATCCTGCTGTCCCTGATCATGCTCGCCGTGATGTTCGTGTGGCACCACACGACGATCAAGAAGTACGAGTACGACATGCACAACAAGGTGACCCTGGAGTGGCTGCTGGCCCTGGGCGACAAGCTGGGCATGGTGCGCGTCCCGGGCATCGGCCTCGTCTACACCGACCTCACCTCCGGCGTGCCGGCCAACTTCTCCCGCTTCGTCACCAACCTCCCGGCGTTCCACCGGGTGCTCGTCTTCGTCTGCGTCAAGTCCGTGCAGGTGCCGCACGTGCTCCCCGCCGAGCGGTACCTCGTCGGCCGCGTCGGCCCGCCGGGGCACTGCTCCTACCGCTGCATCGTGCGCTACGGCTACCGCGACGTGCACCAGGACGTCGACTCCTTCGAGACGGAGCTCGTCGAGAGCCTCGCCACCTTCGTCAAGCTCGACGCCCTGTTCCGGCGAAGCGAGGACGCCGAGCAGCGGGACAGCAGCTACTACGAGCGCGAGAACGCGCTCACCGTTATCGGGAGCAACCCGCTGCGGCGCCACCTCGGCGGCGGCGGCGCGCCGTCCGCGGACGAGAACGGGATAGAGCTCGCCGCCGCGGCGTCGCCCGGTGCGCCGGCGATGAAGAAGAAGCAGGTGAGGTTCTTGGTGGAGCGCGCGCCGCCGCCGGCGAGCTCAGGCGTGGACGAGCGGCGGATGGTGGAGGAGCTGCACGAGCTGTGCGAGGCGCAGGAGGCCGGCACGGCGTTCATCCTGGGGCACTCGCACGTGCAGACGAAGCCGGGGGCGTCGCTGCTGAAGAAGCTGGCCGTCGGCGTCGTCTACAATTTCCTGCGGCGGAACTGCCGCGGCCCGGACGTGGCGCTGCGCGTGCCGCCGGCGTCGCTGCTCGAGGTCGGAATGGTCTACGTGCTCTGACAACGTCACCTATGACTGACCGTTCCATGATTTTGTTTTGCCTCCGGTTCTCAACTGCGGATCGATCTCTCTGCTTTCGTGCAGTATGTAGATCTCAACTTTGCTGATGTAAATTGTAACGCGATGCGATGCGTATGCGATGATATAGGATTATTTATAGATGCCCTGATATTTGACAGTGGCACGATCTATTCAACGCAATGCAACAAGTATAGTATATTGATTAGAAAATGAATTGGCTTTGCAGAAAATTGATGCCGCACGTCTGCACTTCACTCAAGCTCACACCCTGTTAACACTTCTCGAGAGACACCGCATTTGAAGTCTGACTAAATCTGGAAGAAAATGACATGCAAATAATTGAGAGAAAAACTTATTTGCCATTGCACGCATTTTATTTTGTCATTAATTTGTGCGGTGCACAATTGGAATTTAGAAAGGTGAACATTTATGTTTAGTTCTTCTCCAGAACTGAATTGATCCATCTCCGTTCCTCATTGAAGGTCAGATTGTGCACACAACCATCCCAATCAAGATGTTTCCGTTAAGTGAGCGCAGAACAGATGCTATTGTTTTTGTTTTTTGAACGAACACAGATTAATTGGTTTTGTTTTTTTGGTGGAACTTAACCAATCGGGATCAAAGAAAGGCGCCAGCTCAGCGTAATTATTTGCATTTCAAACAGCAGTTCATAGCAACACACTTCGCATTTCAGAAAGCCCGGCTTTGTTTAGGTCCACCCCAATACCAGCCCACAATACGTAGATGGGCTACTCCACGTAATTTGGACCCGAATTACACTGCCCCAAACCGCGGCCCTCACACGGTTCAGCCCACTTAAGCCCAAAACTAATATCCCAGCCCTAGTGCCGGGAATCCTATATGGCTTCTGGAAGTTTTTTGGCCAACTTAGCTTCCACTGTTTGAGATTGGTGCAACGGGCCAGATGGCATCTTCGCATCCGAAGCAGGTTCACAACGCGCGGGTGAGAGCTGGTGGGTGGGAGGTGTCCGACGTCAGCACAGACAAGAATCTATTTGAGTTTTCAACCTTTAGATGCGATTTTCTCCTAGACCGTTAATCTTTTTTCAAATCCGTTTGAACCAACATGCTATTTGGAATTAATGCAACAAAATAAGATCCAATATGATTATATTTTTATTTTATATGAGTATATTTTAAAATCAACATTTCTATTGTGCTATCTCAACAATTTGAATAACTATGTCAACATCTTGGATATATTGCTTCAACATTTCCAAACAAAATGTTGATCTAGCTTATCCAAATTGTTGAACTAAATTTACAAAATTGTTGAACCTAGTGTTTACAAATGTTGACTACATTAATCCGACACTGGATGTGAAAAATACTAAAATAGCATAATCGGAATGTTGAATAATTGTTTTAGATGTTGACTACAATATAATATATCTTATTGTATATAATTAGCTAGCAGCTAGAGATAATTAGAAGCGTAAAGAAAAAACATATGTATTGTCTCTACCGTCGCATGTCTAGAAACAAACAAAGCCACGCGTGAGCTGTATTCGAGAGCAGATTAATTTGTGGATCGTTACTGAACAAAAATAACCATCGATGTGGGCTTAAAAACTAACATGGTGGATAGTTGGGCTTTTCGTAGGCTAACGTGGTGGGCAGTTGGGCTTTACGTGGGCTTCAAAGCTACGAAGCTTAACTGGCTTCCG
>OAMR01000052.1:369404-416537 GCA_900205405.1 Echinochloa crus-galli
TGAAAAAGTTACATCGGACACTGTAGCACTTTTTGTTTGTTTGTGGTAAACATTGTCCTACCATGACCTAACTAGGCTTAAAAGATTCGTCTCGTCGTGTACATCAAAACTATACAATTAGTTTTTTTATGTACCTACGTTTAATGCTCCATGCATGAGATGAAGAGAGATTTGATATGATAGTGAATAGTGAAGTTTTGAGAGGGAAAGTTTGGGGGAATTTTTTGGAAGTGAACACCGCCCTGACATTCACAGCTGTAGATTAATTGGCGCTTATATCTGCAGGCAGGAGGTACTGCGAGTGCAGCGCTTCAGTTCTGCGCAAGCCCTATTTAGTTTCAAAAAGAACTTCTAAATTTACTATGCAAAAAGAAGATTCCCCATCACATTAAAATGTCATAACATGCATGGAGTACTAAATGTAGATGAAATTAAAAACTAATTACACAGTTTTGTTGTGCTCTGCGAGACGAACATTTTGAGCCTAATTAATCAATTTTTGGACAATTTTTCACAAATACAAACAAAATGCTACAGTGGTACAATGATTACGAAGTGACATCATACTCCCAAATTCACCCTCCCAATTCTAACATCTAAACAAGGCCAATGATTCATTTTATTCTTGCAGGAGTTGTGGCTGATGATCAGGGGAGCTTAAAACATGTGGATCACTCGGGTTAAAAGTGTCTCTATGCTGTGAACTTGCTTTTTTTATTGTAATGATGACGCAGGATATTTATTTGTAGCGCTGAATGCAGTTCAAGAGAAATTCAATGCTCTGTTCTCAGTACCTGATTGAAGTTCCTTGATTGTGGATATTGTGAGTTTTGATGCTATATATGTTCCTTTATGAGCTATAAATTCTGAGATATTGATGTTGTGTTCCTTATTGATGGATCTTATCAGCAGAAAGCCATTGTGTGTTCCATTTTTATTCCTCAACGTATAAAGTGCAAAGTTAGATGAATACTCACAGGTATTGATCGAGTTGTCTAAGAGCATCTCCAGCCCAGTGACTACATGAGCCTCTATTCTTGTTTTAGTCACTCAGGTGAAAAAAACAACTCCAACCGGGCCCCTAAACGGGCTACTATTTTGTGGAGGCGACCAAATTTTGGTCCAGAGCCCCTAGAACTAGAGGCCCTCTATCCCCTCTCCCTCAACGCCCGACGCCCGGGAATCCTATATGGCTTCCGGAAGTTTTTTTTGCCAACTTAGCTTCTACTGTTTGAGATTGGTGCAACGGGCCAGATGGCATCTTCGCATCCGAAGCAGGTTCACAACGCGCGGGTGAGAGCTGGTGGGTGGGAGGTGTCCGACGTCAGCACAGACAAGAATCTATTTGAGTTTTCAACCTTTAGATGCGATTTTCTCCTAGACCGTTAATCTTTTTTCAAATCCGTTTGAACCAACATGCTATTTGGAATTAATGCAACAAAATAAGATCCAATATGATTATATTTTTATTTTATATGAGTATATTTTAAAATCAACATTTCTATTGTGCTATCTCAACAATTTGAATAACTATGTCAACATCTTGGATATATTGCTTCAACATTTCCAAACAAAATGTTGATCTAGCTTATCCAAATTGTTGAACTAAATTTACAAAATTGTTGAACCTAGTGTTTACAAATGTTGACTACATTAATCCGACACTGGATGTGAAAAATACTAAAATAGCATAATCGGAATGTTGAATAATTGTTTTAGATGTTGACTACAATATAATATATCTTATTGTATATAATTAGCTAGCAGCTAGAGATAATTAGAAGTGTAAAGAAAGAAAAAACATACATATTGTCTCTACCGTCACATGTCTAGAAACAAACAAAGCCACGCGTGAGCTGTATTCGAGAGCAGATTAATTTGCGGATCGTTACTGAAAAAAATAACCATCGATGTGGGCTTAAAAACTAACATGGTGGATAGTTGGGCTTTTCGTAGGCTAACGTGGTGGGCAGTTGGGCTTTACATGGGCTTCAAAGCTACGAAGCTTAACTGGCTTCCGGAAGTTATATAGGAGCTCCCGCCCTAGTGCCGCAACCTGTCAAGCTCTCAACTCAATCTCCTCGACATCGATCTGAATTCCGGCCCATCGCTGCGATAGAATTCCCCTACCGATTCAGTCAGCGGTAGGTGACCGCCGACGCACTGCAAAACTCTTGGTGCTATTGTTTGTCGGCCATGGAAGGATGAGAATCCTACTTTGTTTCGCTATTTTGCCGTTGCTGGGTCTCCAAAAGAAGGTTCCTGAGGTTCGGATGGGCATGGTCGCACCTGCTCAAGCATCTCGTAACTAAAGGATCATTTTCGCAACCAAAATGCTTCTTTTTCTTTTGGGTCGGAAGTCGCTTAAGAGTTCAGAACAGTGGCATGTAGCAACTGATGATAAGGTTAGCCTTTCGTCAGTGTCCTTGTTTTGACCATTTATGCAAAGTACTGTAAATTGTGAAATATACAACATCTCACCTTATTTTCTGCAACATATCCTGCGTTTTGGCCTGCGTGATTTTGCACAAAACAAAGTCCCATACTACTTTTCTAGTTTGTTCTATGTTTTTTACTGCTTTACGAACCTTGAATGGGTATATTTTCTTTGGATCCACTGGCAAGTTTAGAAGTGCTCACCATCCATCCATTGGACGGACTGGAAAATTCCTTGATTTGTCTCAAAGCATCAGACAATTTTTCCTTGTTTCTCATTCGACATGCAAATGGACCATCTGGTGCTTGAACGTGCTAGTAGTACCCTGCTCCAGTTAGCAGCTGCTTCGTGTTCAGCACCTCAGAAATTCATCGGACAAAAGAGGATTAAGAAACTGCAATTATGGAGTTAGGAGTGCCATCACAGATATTAGTATAGTGCTGGTGCTCCATTATCAGTACTGTTCTGCATGTCCAGGAAGGGGAGCATAACAGATTCTTGGTGTGATTCTTGTTTTGTTTGGACACGCCAATTCCTTTTGCCTCACGTATTTTAGTCAATTATTAGGGCACCAACTTCTGCGGTTCTCATTGATTCGAGAGATTTATATACAGTATGTTTTTTTAGCTTTGTTTAGCTTAAGCCTAGTTGCTTATCTCAGGTGAAAGCACCTGGAAGTTAAGGGACTTCTTTTGGCTGCTGTTTTTGCCCCCTTCCGAATCTGAATAATGTTGGCTGGTGGTTTTGGAGATAAACAACAAGCTTAGGTGAGTTTCTTCGCTAACATGCAGTTTCCAAGTCAAATTTGTTCGTCTTAAGTTTTTTTCCACAAAAAATGATGAAAGATTCTAATACAGTACAATCGTTCACTACATTTTCCTTTTTTTTGGTCAAATTGGATGGCTACAGTGCCATATAATTGCAAAAATGTGCTTGATAGACCGGAGGCCCAAATAATCAAACTGCCGTGCTTATCTGTACCTCTTTTGTTTTGACAAGTCACGAACTACTCCATTTGTAAATGGACTCTCAAGTGTGTCATCATCTGAACATTGCCTTGTTTACACCGTGGTGAAAGCTTAGTTTCTTGTTTGTTTTTGGCCTGAATGATGTAATACGCATGCCTGAAATATAAAGTAGAGAAGATATTTTGCGGTGCAATTGGCAATTGCCGACTGATTCAGACATGTAACATTTGAGAAATAAAGTCCAACGTTTGAGAGCATGGTTAGGGCCCATTAGATTCCAATTGTCCCTAGTAGTTGTCATTGTTAGACGACAATTAGTCTAAGTCGCTGAAAATGACAATTGGTCAGGCCACTTCGTGACATCATAGTAGTGGTAGGGAGTGGTCGCTAACGTGCAGAAGCTTCTGAGAAAGCCTGCCCATAGTTTTAGAACACAGCATTCAGGCATTTGAGGCCCGGTCAGTCATCCTGCTCTGTTTTTTTTCCTTTTTATTAATGACTAAAAAAAAAGGAGAGACCACGCTTTCATGAGAAACAGGTATATACCTGTTCAGTGTTTACAGGGCCAAATAACTTTATGTTTTTTTTCTTTTGTAGAGGAGCCATTTAACCTTGCTACAAGATGCTCAACTTAACAGACTTGAGCACTAGTATTTTTTATGCAACGATG
Organism: Echinochloa crus-galli; assembly: GCA_900205405.1. NCBI lineage: Eukaryota > Viridiplantae > Streptophyta > Magnoliopsida > Poales > Poaceae > Echinochloa > Echinochloa crus-galli. The sequence goes on from OAMR01000052.1 coordinate 373,480, forward strand.
ACATGAGTTGTGATTATGAGCAGTGGGAGGTCATTCTCTGACGGAGACACCAAGGGAGCAAGGTGTATTGCCGACTGATTCAGACATGTAACATTTGAGAAATAAAGTCCAACATTTGAGAGCATGATTAGGCCCCATTAGATTCCAATTGTCCCTAGTAGTTGTCATTGTTAGACGACAATTAGTCTAAGTCGCTGAAAATGACAATTGGTCAGGCCACTTCGTGACATCATAGTAGTGGTAGGGAATGGCCGCTAACGTGCAGAAGCTTCTGAGAAAGCCCGCCCATAGTTTTAAAACACTGCATTCAGGCATTTGAGGCCCGGTCAGTCATCCTGCTCTGTTTTTTTTCCTTTTTATTAATGACTAAAAAAAAAGGAGAGACCAGGCTTTCATGAGAAACAGGTATATACCTGTTCAGTGTTTACAGGGCCAAATAACATGTTTTTTTTTTCTTTCTGTAGAGGAGCCATTTAACCTTGCTACAAGATGCTCAACTTAACAGACTTGAGCACTAGTATTTTTTATGCAACGATGACATGAGTTGTGATTATGAGCAGTGGGAGGTCATTCTCTGACGGAGACACCAAGGGAGCAAGGTGTCCAGCTACCATAGGAACCGGGCCCACGGAATCAGAAAGGGAAGGAGAGGTGGTGCCACCTGGACGATGCGTGACGCTAGCAGAGTTGTAAGCGGCCAAGCAAGCTCAATTGCTGTGGCCAGCATTGTCCTCCTCGTGTTCATGGCGTTAGAATCAGGGGATCTGTACGAGGCGTATCAGCTCATCTCATGAACTGTGACAGTAACCATTCGATCGTGCGGACCACAGTTTGTGTGGTGACAATTTGAGCGAGACAATACTTGGCCCAGAGGAGGCCAGGATCATCGATCAGCATGCAGAGTAGTTACTGAACCCAGGTCTTGCCGTTGATTCAGTCAGTAGGGATCAGGAAGGCGAGTACTAACTTTAGGTGAGGACGTGAGGCCAGCAACTGCAAAGAGCCAAAGAGTCTGGTTCAATGGATGTACTCAATCAGTCTAGTCAACTCGTCATTGCTACTCGTAATGTTCAATGGAAACGTTCGGTCATATCGATGATCGATCTAAAGAAGACCAGAAGCATTCGGAGAGAAGCAGCCAGGACAGGAACAGGATTGGTAACGAAAAACAGGGGAGATGTTTCTGAATCCAGATCTGACTCCCTGCATCGCATGGGCAATCGCATTTCGCAACTCTCCAATTTACAATTGTCTTGGTTTTGTCCGTTCGTCCAGCGTTCACAAGCGGCCAAACACGGCGCTGCGACCACACACTATGGACCGACGGCGACCGGCATGCAACCGGGACCGCGACGCCGGGAGACAATTCGACGGCGACGGGAAGGTGTATCATGTATGCCGTGCCGCCGCCATCGCTCGCAGCAGCGGCTTCCAGAGTGCCACCGGAACAAAACAGGCACCCGAAACTTTCCCGGAGATTGCAGTGATCAGTGAACATCCCCTCCCCGGGTCCAGGTTTTACAGGGACAGCCCCCCGGCAAACAAAGGGACAAAGGTCCACATGGACGCGCCAAGCGCCATGGTCCAACTTACAAATTGCAAGGCTGAAGGCCCCGGTGCCCACGCCCATCTCACATGCCTGAAAGCTATGCTTTCTCGGTGGTTTCTCCATCTAGGAATCTAGGATCCTGATTTCAGAATGAAGCTACAGTTTTTTTTCCCCCCATAAAGTGATTCTTTCTTGGCTAAATTGAGATCATTTTATCTCTGGTTTTTGTTTAGGTGGATTCTTTCTCGGCTATGTTTTTATTTTGTAGAAACACGAATATTTTGTCTATTGGAGAATAATTACGGCTGTATCATCTTTATGTTATTAATCTGTACCCAATTATTGGTTTGGTGCTCTTGATTACATTATGAAGCTTCTGATGAGTGCTGAAGCAACGCACTACCAGCTGGGACAGTTTTTAAGAGCAGACATGCCACTACAGGTCCATTAATTCGTTGCGGAAAGAACAAGGTTACCATATATATACTGTTATTCTTAAGGAGAGAAAATAGAGTAGAAAACGGAAGAAATGACGAGCAAGCAGCTACCAGTAGCAGTGCAAGGGTGGGAGTGATGGGCATCGCTATCATCTCTAGAGAATTCCAACCGTTGGTCAGGTGATGGTAGAGCCCACGGTGATTTGGACACCGGTATGGTCCCTCTCTGGCTTCATTTCCCGGGCAACGTCAATCTTCTTCAGTCTGCTGCATATCTCCGGTAAAGACTTTAAATAGAGAATCGGATCTTTGGTTTGCATTGGTGATTCATGTATATGCGCAAACGAGAATTTGTGCTGCTCTTGCTTTCCCGGCCTTTCTGTAACAGGCATCTGAAAACTGGATGGATGTCAGTGACATCTGTTTTTGCCTCGGTCGATTCTCTCGTATCTCTCTTGCAGCAAGATCTTTTTCATGGCCTTGCTTTGCCTGCATGGTGCTCAAGCTCAAGGGAGCAGATCGATCTGGTACTCGGCATGCCATTATTTACGCCACCGTGGTTCAGCTTGCATGGGACGTGTCGCCGTTTGAGTTTTCGACAGGAACCGTCGCTATCATCGATCGTAACATAACTCATCAGTAGCAGCAGTGACGCCGTGGCGGCCTCGAATCGATCGATGGATGGACCGGCAGCCGAACGGAACGGAGCCGGACGTACAAGAAATAAAATTGACGATCTGATTAGGCAGGCGGGGGCGGGGCACCATCTGAGCAAGCCTAACAATAGATGTTTTGGGCGGACGCGTGGCGCACGCGCTCTCCGCTGACTTGGTCTGAGCTCACGCAGGCCACCGGAACAAGGCCGACGTCCTTTTCGTTTGAATGGTGATTGGTGCTAGTTTTTGTTAAAAGAAAACACTGCTGGCTGGTTGATGGCTGGTAGCTGATGCTAATTTCTACCGAGAGAAAAATACTGCTGCTTGACCGGAAATCATCAAGACGAACCGGGCGCGAGCTAGCGAACAGCCGCGCCGTCGGGGTGTGGTTAGTGGCAGGGCATGCCCTAGCTACCTTGACATAATATTGCATGAGTGTCCGGGCCCAACCCCTGACCAATGATGGTTTTCTTGTTTTCTTTGTCCCCATTCCGAGCAATGAGTAAGAAACTACTCACCTTGTTGGTCCTGTTCGTTTAGATTATTTTCAGCGACCCCAACAGTGTTCGCGATGGGATCCCATCCCCTTGCACTGCATCGAGTCCAGGCGTATAAAACCAGCGCCTCCGAAAGCCTCGTCTCCTGCCGCATAAACAGCATCGACCCAGCCTCACCACCAAGCCTTCAATTCTTCCTTCCACCACACCAGACGCCCGCAACCGAGAGCGCCACAGCCAGATTTCGCCACCCACTGTACGTCTCCTCTCCTCTTCCTCGCCGCCGTCCTTCGTGTGTTCGGCCGGCGATCGACGGGCCTCGGTCGGGTCGCACACGGCTGCGGCCTTGTTCTCTTCGTCCTCCTCGCCCGTCCGGATCTGGTTCGTACCACTCGCCTCCTCCTCCTCCATCTATTTATTATATTTCTATCTACTACCGCTCTGATTTGTTGTTCCAGTTCATCCCTCGCTTGCCAGTTCATCCCTTTCCAACCTTTCTCTCGTTTCAACCACCGTGGTTTCGGGGTCACGGTACTTAGTGATTTTAGTATTATTAGAGAAACAAATCCGTCCATGATGCATGTGTCTCCCTAGTTCAGGGACATGGGTGTCTCTGGATTTATCCTGAGCGTGCGCGAGGCGATGTAACATATAGTTGGTAGTACGTTTTGGACTGCATGATTTTTATTTCTTCTTCGTCAGAGATTTCCGCCATGTTTTATAATTTATACTAATCACTAAGATCTCTAGTTTCGTTTCATTTCATTTCCCCGGCTTGGCTGCTTGTCCCAAGATCTCTAGTTTCCAGCATGCGAACCTCTCTCTCTGTTCCATTGTATGTACTGCCTTTTAATTTGTATATATATACCGCTGTGCTCTTCTGGAGCTGGGAATTAGATATTCCACAAGACTAGATCCTTACGTGCTAGTGGCTACTGTTACTGAATTTTGAGTTGATGACGCATATAGTAATTCAGTTAGACCAGGAGCAAAAAGAAAAAAAAAAGCTTCAGAACATGAGAGCCTATGCATCCTCTTATTGTGCTTGCCTCTGCCTGTAGGAGTAAAAGATATCTGTTCACCTAGCTGCTTCCAACTTGTATCTGTGTTGCGTGTTTCTTTTGACTATATGTACCCAGTATTAACTACAACTTCTCTCAGTTCACGATGACCGACTGACCTTATTCTGTCTTTCTTTTTTCTTTTGCAGAACTGGCCTCTCAATAATAATAATAATAAGGAAACACCTTAGGGAATGCAGAAAGATGTGCTTGCATGTTAAAGAGCTACCTTGTGAGGGACTTGGCAGGGTAGCCGCCCATATTTCTAATTTGCCGCCTCTTGATGACATTGGGGCTCAAGAATACGCACACCTCTTCCTCCTTGTGCTGCAGCACAATGGGGTTCGACGTGGCAGCTCAACCATCTTCTTAGAGCACCACCTCGGAGGAGACGGTTGAAGTCTTCAAACACCCGCAGCCTTCTTGTGGGTCTGTTCCTGAGTCTTGGGTTACTGTGGTACATAAATTTGGCTTGATGGCGGAGCAGAAGGGAAATGTTTTGATGAATAGGTATGAGATGGGAAAGATGCTTGGACAGGGGACCTTTGCCAAGGTCTACCATGCCCGTAACACAAAGACTTCAGAAAGTGTCGCGATCAAGGTGATCGACAAAGAAAAGGTTATGAAAGTTGGACTCATGGATCAAATCAAACGGGAGATCTCTGTTATGAAGCTTGTGAGACATCCCAACATTGTCCAGCTATATGAGGTCATGGCTACCAAAACCAAAATATACTTTGTGTTGGAGCATGTCAAAGGCGGCGAGTTGTTCAATAAAGTTCAGCGAGGGCGTCTCAAGGAGGATGCTGCTCGGAAGTACTTCCAACAGCTGATTTGCGCTGTGGACTTTTGCCATAGCAGGGGTGTTTATCATCGAGATTTGAAGCCAGAGAACCTTCTGCTTGATGAGAATAGCAATCTAAAGGTGTCAGATTTTGGTTTGAGTGCACTTACTGAATGCAAACGACAAGACGGCCTGCTCCACACCACTTGTGGCACACCTGCTTATGTCGCACCAGAAGTGATCAACAGAAAAGGTTATGACGGTGCAAAGGCTGACATATGGTCGTGCGGGGTCATCCTTTTTGTGCTACTTGCTGGGTATCTCCCCTTCCATGATAAAAACTTGATGGATATGTATAAGAAGATTGGGAAGGCAGAGTTTAAATGCCCAAGTTGGTTTTCTACTGATGTTCGAAGGCTCCTACTAAGGATTCTTGATCCTAACCCCAATACAAGGATCTCAATGGAGAAAATCACGGAGAACCCATGGTTTAGGAAGGGTCTAGATGCAAAGCTTCTGAGGTACAATTTGCAAACAAAGAATGCTCCTCCTGTGAACATGAATGCAGATTTTGATTCAAAGGGTACCGACACAACTACAGAGAGCAAGCAACAAGACACAAGGAAGCCCACCAACATGAATGCATTTGATATAATATCTCTGTCAACTGGTTTGGATCTGTCAGGTATGTTTGAAGAATCTGACAAGAAGAGAGAGTCCAAATTCACGTCCACCAACACAAGTTCAACGATTATATCAAAGATTGAGGATATTGCGAAAAACTTGCGGTTAAAGCTCACAAAGAAGGATGGTGGTCTATTGAAAATGGAAGGTTCCAAGCCCGGAAGGAAAGGGGTGATGGGTATTGATGCTGAGATATTTGAGGTTAGCCCGAACTTCCATCTTGTGGAGATAAAGAAGTCAAATGGTGATACTTTAGAGTACCAGAAGGTTTTGAACCAAGAGATGAGGCCAGCACTAAAGGACATAGTATGGGCTTGGCAAGGTGAGCAACCGAAGCAGCAGCCACAGTCGTCGTGTTAATTATGACAATCAAAATGTTTCCCGAGACAATTTCCCCATGTATTTGTTTTTATGCTTTAGTGATTTATTTTTGTCCCATTGTACTACCAATATAAACTTTCTATGTTAGGAGTATTTAATATAACAATTTTATTCAAAGCTCAACAAGTTTATGCGGTCTATGTTCACTATTGGGATTAAAAGAAATGATGATTTCACTTTTGATCCACATTACTATCTCAAGACAGAAGTGATAATGCACCGTTATGGTCCTGTGTGCCTTGTAAGTGCATATATGAGATGTATTTCCGGATACTGTTTGAATCAATGAATCTCTCACCCCATGATGGTGTATATATTTGAAAGTGAGTTTTGTAGAATTTTATTCGAGCAGGAAAAATAATTTTCCAAATAATAGTTCTAAACTCTGGATACATAAGCCGCTTTGATATTCATGAGTTTGCATTGATATTTATTCCGATTTTTTTTTTCTAGAGAGGGTTTGTTTATTTATGTACATTTACTAAATTTCACATTTTTTTTGCTCAACGGTTGGTCTCTGCGCTATGATTGAAACATTGCATCTCTCAGATCTTTAATATTGGAAGGTACTATTAGAATGATGTCTTGATGCATGACTCCTTTATAAAAAGCTAAGGTGATATGCTTTTTATGTACACAAATGTTTCTTTGATGGTAGGAGCGCACAGAAAAGTTATGCTGCCATGGCCCCGAGATAATTAAGATCTTTGTCCTGTCTGCATAATGTTATTTGGCACCACCGTTTGTCTGGGTTCAAGCAATGCGGCACAAGTTGTAGATAGAATACACTAGTTTAGGAGAGTAGACTTATTTGTTGCATATAGTTATATGTTTATCGGTAAGATTAATAAAGTGCATGATATATGCTGGTAGAGTTTATTTTGCGGCGCAGACACACCTGTGGCAGTGTGGTTAGATTCATGCATATCTACAGTTTCCATATAAATTTCAAACAATTGTTAAGACATGTTCCTTAAAAATAAAGAAAAACGATGGTACCTGCTTGTGGCCATGTGTACTCCATATATTTATGCTTTAACTTGATCTCCTAGAGAAATAATTATTTACAGCGGATCAGACAAAATATTGTTGATACGCAACTCATTAAAACATGGACCCACATGTATAACTGGTTTTAATCCTGCTTATTATTCTACACGATGATTGCTTAACCAACCCATGATTTGCTTGTTGCTTTGCTTTCCAGTGGGCAGGAACAGGACACTTCTCCAACCTAACCCTACACATATGATTGCAGAACTCTCCCCACCGAACCAAAATGATGTTTGATAATTGATACAACTTGGCCAGCAAATGAAGGCTCATGTGGAGGTGATGGTCTATACCCTATTGTTCAGGAGCATGTATATGAGAACCTTGGCCAGCAAATATATTTTATATTGATGTGGAGTGAAGTGTCTTCATATACCCTATGGTTGAAGAGCACATACTCCGTATATAAGCTTTGTTCTTGTTTTCTCCTCCTCTCGTGCCAATCCCGTTACGGCGTTACCGGCGCCTTGGACTCTGGTGGTACATACCAAATGGAGTTTTTGTCTTTGTCCAGTTTCAACTTTGAGCTGTCGAACAACCTCTGTCTGAAAGCTCAATTGTACATAGAACTAGATTTACCAAACATCCAAAACGGTGGCGAGTCGTCCTTGGCACTCTGGAGACAACTTACCAGTAGAAACGCATAACGCCATGCAGTGTCTGTCAAATCGATGAGCCGTGTAAGTATTGTGGTGGACCAGTGAAAGCTTGGGCTGCCGGTGGCTTGCAGTGCCGTCATGCATGCACGAGAACGAATGGCCTGAAACTCAGCTCGCTGCCACTGGAGCTGAAAGTACAAATTGCCGGCCGGAGCCGTCCATCCAGTTGTGAATCAGTGGGCTGGGGAGGCTCGCATGGTATGACGGCTTCCTGAAACAACTCCGGTCCTGAAACCTGATGCCTGATGCTCCGCTTGTTTTGTTGCAATGATTGCAGGCTCCATCGTAGCTTTCAGCGGAAACGGACGAGAAGAGACTGTGTCCGCCGCGTACAATTATGCATCCGAGTGATGGGGGTTCTGTTTTGATAGAACAGCGCGGTAGGTCATCGAATGGATCGAGCATTCGAGCTGTTCCTGTTCCTTGGCACGTTACGGTGCTGCCTGAGTCTGGACCTGATGAATTGCTACGTGCATACAGGGAACACAGACCAAATAAATTACTCGAGGAATCGTTGTTAGCTAAAATGAAAATCGAGCTTGGTAAAAGATGCAAAGTAATTGAAAGGAAGCGAGAGAATGGAAGGGAAATTTCGCCGAGTAGGAGGAAGAAAGTGAGAGGCCCGGAGTCCGACACAGAGGCACAGCGAGCCCACAGGCCGAAAGGCACTTCACTATTTCAGCAATGGGCTGGCCCCGCCCAACCACACTCCCCGTATGGGCCTCTCTGCCAGTGCCTCGTCGTTGTCCCTATTCACCTACCTGGACTACGGCCCGAGTCCATACTTTATCCCGCAACCCGGTGGGCCTCCTCCAGTCCCATCGCTTTCCAGTTCGTGTGGACCGGCGCGACTACACGGCCCTCATGTCAGTATATTGGGCCAGACCTCGACACCACATTTTCTGGGCTCACAGATTCTCCCCTTTATCTGCCCTTGTTTGCAATTCTAAAAAAAAAAATCTGCCCTTGTTTGCGGGCTGCGGTGTCTGCCTTCCTTTCTCGTACTGCTGCTGGTCTGGGCTGGTCTGCACCAGAAAGTGGCCCTTCTGTTTCCATTCTTTTTTCCCCAGAAGCACTACCATTGTATTGTACATACAAAATATAAAGGGTATCTTGTGCACGCTCCATCGTGTCAGCATTTGATCATACTGCAGTTTCTGTGGGCGAAACGAACCCTCTCTACCTCAATTTTATTTTATTATTCATCATTACGTTGACATGCCAGCATATATATATATATATATTTTGAAACGAATGCCAGCATTACGTTGACACGTTCGATCGTTTTGGCCACCTAAACGGCATGCGACATGAGCTGTGACCGAGTCTTTACCACCCACTGTCCCACCACTACATCGCCATTCTTGCATTGGAGCTGTCTCTGCTGCAGCTGATAACTTTATCGAATGGCCGGTGGCTGGCGCTGGTTTTGCTGAGAGAAAAACACTGTTGGCTGGTTGGTGGCTGGTGGCTGGCGCTGTTTTTCGCTGAGAGAAAAACACTGTTGGCTCGCTGAAAACAATCCAAACGAACAGGGCGAATACGGCAGTAGCACTATCAGGGAATGTTCTTCGCCTAATCGGATCGACTGGGATGGGACCCCACACGGTCAGACTACGTCTCCTATTAATTTGGACCCAATTTGCATTGTGATTCTTCTTCCTAATCTCTCTCTTCTTTGATGCTTGCTTTGATTGATAGCCGGGCTGACCAGCTTCCATTCTGCAGTACAATACGGAGTATCATGCTGTCAAAGGCAGGCAGGCAATTTTCTTTTTGAACACTAGGCGGGCAAATACTAATACTACTCCTTACTCATGGGTGTCAACTTCATCACTTCAACATTGTCAACGTTACCACTTGTTTTATTTCTTTTCATATAAAGTTCAGCTGACCCTGGACTTGTTCTACCTACTCTGTAAAGTAAGGCGTGGCATACTTTAGTTTGGGAAGAAAAAGTGAGTGGGACAATAAGCCGCAAACCACTTTGTACTATTTGATTTGATTTGTATATGTATAGCCCCCATCGCCATCACTTGACCTAACCAACACCAATCAAGCGCACTCATTATTAGCTCAAAGAAATGGAAATTCTACACTCTGTTTGTCACGAAACATTAAGCTCGAGAAAACAAGGGGCTAGTGCTAGTAGAGTGTATGTATATACATTTTTTTTCCTCCCATTTTCCAACCCTTATCTCCTGGAATAAACATTGCCAATCGTGGCTCAGGTTAGCTGTCGAGTTAGGACATCCCATGCCACATGGATCACATGCATAGCGTCAAGTCGGCATTCAGCAGCATCACACCCATCTTTTTTTATCAGTTGTTCATCGCTCATACCAGCATCACACAGATGTGGTTATGCAAGAGACACCATATACTACCACACCACTAATCAGCATTTTGTGCCGTCGATCACGAGAGAGGTGAGGTAGCAGATTGATAAGGACGAATGGCTATAGGACAACAGCACAAATAATGCAGTTGCAGGCATCGGTGGAACTGGGAAACTGATATGGCAGTACTATAGTCGAATGGCTTATTTTTCAATTAGTTGCTGCTGCCTTGTGTGGTCGTGGTTCCTCCTCACTGGATCACTGGACCACAGGCATATATACCCTTCTAAAAATGAAGCAATTTCATCTTACATGGAACACCGGCGCTAATTATCTTTGCATCAGCAAGTGGGTTAATTTTTTATCAGTTGCCTATCTTTTCCCCTGCCGACAAGTGCGAGTGAATCAGTCGCTCTCCCAACAAACCTTCACCCAGCGGCGTATCTTCTTCAAAAGTTGGAAATGCTAGCACCCTCTAGACACTTTACTTGCAAACAAGTCGGTGATGTCCGCTTCCACGGCCAGGTACAAAGTATTACACATGCGGTGGTCAGATTGCCGGCCGGCTGGCGTGCAGTTCAATTACACAGAAACATTTGATAAGATCCCGTTCCGACCATTTCCCAGCTCGATCGCCAGCTAAACAGACAAATGATACTCCGTACGAGGCATATGCAAGCCTGGCTGGCATTTGGCAGGTAGTAATACTCTGCCCACATTATCACTCATCAACGACCAGGTCGGCGACAGCATATCACTTACATAACAGTAGGTGATAACTTAATCGAACACGATACGGCGGCAGAACTATCAGCGAATTTCCCGGCCGTACATTCACATTTGGTCACGAGTACGGCACCCGTCACGTCCAGGTTAGTAAATGTAATAACAACAACCTTTGCGTTTACAAGTTGTAATCTTCCTCTAGATTTCTTCAGAGTACGGCAGCCGTCAGCTTACACGCACATTTTGGTTGCCATTTGCCAATAGGTTTCATGCATATGCCGTGGCCCTCCAAAAGAAAAGGTTTCATTGCGTGACGGTGATGTATTCTAACTCGTATTCTCCTCTCTGTGTGCATCATTTAAACACATGTCAGTTGTCCACACGAAATTCGCTCGTAGTTATGGGCAGCTTTTCAGATCGCGACGTGCATATGCAAGCCCCTTTTCCATCCCCTGTACGTATGAATTGAACTTTTCTGAACCTTCTGAATATGCATATCTACTTATCGCTAGCCCATGGTAACAGCTAGCTTAGGCAAGACGAAGACGTGCAACCAACCGAGTCGGGAGACTCTCCACAGCGCCTGCACATACACCACATTTCCGGCTGGTGTCATGCTACACCGGGTCAGATCGATGGTAATTATTTTAGCATCATATGTTTGAGTTTTGTATCGGAGGTGATCGATAATTTATAAGCCTACTAGCTAATTGCTTGGACGTACTTTATGTTTTGTCAACATTGAACACCGTTTGATTTTTTGTATGAGAATTTTTCAGCTTCCTTTGGACTTGTTCTAACTACTAGTACTCCTTAAAGTAAGGCGTAAGGTTTACTTTATTTTGAAAAGGGTAGGTGAGTATACATAGGACAAAACGTTATACGCCGGCTATATATGCACGTCTTGGCAGACCATTGGTTCGCCCGTCACCATCATGTGAAGTAATCAAACGCACTTTCATTAGTCGCAAGAAAATGCGGCTTGCTTGGAAAAGAATGCCCGGCCGGTGCGTGTTTTTGTTCCCTTTTTTTTAACCCCTATAAAATTTGTTCCGATAACAATTTTAATTTGGATCCTTATCTCTGGATTAAACATTGTCCAATCACGGCAATGATAGCCTTTTTTATTTTTGTATTCTAGAGAAAATTGTCCAAAGTGTAGCTGACGAGTTAGTGAGTTACCTACATCCCCTACCACATGCATGTTGCACATGGCTCAGGCACATTCTTTACTCACAAACTCGAAATTGCCCGGTGTTTCAGCTCACTGCATTCTAAAGCATCCATAGAAAAGAAGAGACCAAGGAATCCCTGCTGCGTCAGCTGCATCGATCACTTCACTTCATCTATCACCGCATCTTTGATTAATTTCTATCAGTTGTTCATCTGCTCTAGTACATATATACTCCATCTTGTTCAATTATTTGTGTGATATATATATGTGGCCTACCTTGCATTGGGAAACCATATGTCACACGAATAATTGAACAAGAAACACGATGAGCACCAGCATTTTTTTCCGATCCCGACGAAGATGAGAGGTGAGGTGGCGGAATGATAAGGACTTATTAGCTAGGGTTATTATTATAGGACCGCACAAATTAACAATGGAGCTAGAGGCATCGGAGTTGAGAGGGAGGGCCCCGTGAAGTTGGTTGCACTGCGGCATCTAAAGCAGTGTTCAGTACGTACTGACGATGGCTAGCCCTCCCTGCTTGCCTCGTGTCCAGCTCTAGTGGTCGCTGCCAGTTTTCCGTTCGATGTCAGTACTAGGAAAGAGACGCGGCCTAACCTGTGTTCAGATTACGCTGCATAATTGCACTTTTACTGCTGAATGTCGCACTCTCTGTCAGCTTCAGCTCAGTTATAGGTGCACGCGTGTATGGCTGACGGAGACTCTAGCTAGTTTGTGGATCAGTACGCCCTGGTGCAGGCAGTTTGGATAAAATTAACCTGGCCACAAAGCAAGCATCTGGGGTTGAACGTTTATTTGGTCCATGAACTACTGGAGTACTAGCTTAGCATCGATCTCCAAAATGTTGAGCCTGATGGCTGAGGTTAACATGTACTAATCGAATTCGATCAGGCGGTGTTATCCAAAAGCTAGGCTGGCAGAAAGCTGAGCAAGCTGCATTGTATTGTGTGGCCGGCTGCCTGCAAGGACACACATCCTTTTCCCTATCTATCGTGTACCTCTCGATCGATCAAGTCAGAGCGGAACACCTCGTCCATCCTATGATCTCATCTGTATATCGATTGCGAGGTTTGTGAAAGAAACAGCCGGCCGGGAAGACCGTGCGCTTTTTCAACGTGCTTGTCCCCAAGAATTGAAGGCTGTTGTTATCGGGATCGCCGGTGGAGCGAGACATCATACATATCGGAGCTGTTCTGTTTGAACTTCTCTAGTCAGCTCGGCGATCGCGGTCACGGCCGGCGTACACGGCACCAAGCTAGCAAGCTGCAGTCGCCGCCGCCTATGGTGTTGTCCCGGCCGGCGGCATGGCCGGGGCCGCCGCGGGGACCGGACCACAGGAAAAGGGCTCCGAAGCATCGCGTCGCGTCGCGTCGCCCAGCTTGATGAAGGCGACGTACTAGACCCAGAGACGGGCGGCCGTGGTGCCCTCTCCTCTCCGCCGTTGGTTTCTCGAGGATGAGAATGGGCTGGGGGCAGCAGCAGGTGGAGGTGGGTGACTGGCCTCGTCCTCCTCTTGATTTGTATTTACTGTATCCAACTGGAACAGCCCACATGGCGTTGGCATGGGTCGTCAAAACCGCCAAGGAGGATCAATCAATACTCCCTATACCGCCCACAAGGTCACAACCATCAACCATGCATGGTCCATGGCCATCATCTGACTGTATCCTTAATTTCTTCAATTGTACTTAATTATACTAAATTCTTATAGTGATTGACACACATTATTTAGGATTCCACCGCCGAACAAGTTTTGGATTTTTTTTTGCTAATTAGGCAAAACAGGAAGAGCCGAAACCAAATATGTTATTATTGGTAGGAGCATGCGGCGTCACTCTGCTGGGTAATTTGGATCACTAGAAATAAATAGTCTTTGATAAATGCCAACCTAAAACTTTTCTGTTCAAGGGACTTGACTTACTGGTTCTTCCTCCGAGCTAAGTTGTAGTGGAACTGAAGTCGGAGAAAGCAGGAGCTTTTGAGTGCATCATGTTGCTATTTAGAGATGGTTGCCTTACGGTTTTTTGTTTCACTCGACTTTATTTTGGTTCCATAATGTTTTGGTGTAGCGTAAGGCTATGATTTGTAATAACGAGAGATGGTTCCCTTTTATTACGGTATGTTGAAGCTAGAACTTTTTTTCTATTATCTAGAAAATACACGGTCCATGTGGATAGGGTATGCGTGAGCCTTTTTCGGTTAATTGGCCGGCTCAGTCCAAACATGCTGGGTTCTGATCCCTCCACATCTGCTATTAGACCAGCGATGTTTAGGCTAGTATCAGTGGGAGTTTCTTCATATTAAATGTACTGATGTGACATAGAAAAAAGAGAAATAGTTTCATGGTGCGTGAGAGGAGTGGTACAGTTACCTTAGTCTTGGTCTATGTAACTGTACAGTGAAACTGTGCACTGAGACTGACCCTAGAAGAAGGGCAAATCCCGAGCCAGTTGGTCCGTCCAATCAACTTAGACCGTCCAATCAACTTAGAAAACATACAATCAATTTAAAATTTAATTATTTTTTAACTAAAAAAGGGAAAGTCTGAACTCGGTCCGAAAATTAGGCATGCGGTTGTCCATAAGAGCAAGTACATTGGTGTCGTCTATAGGCGGTCTTATATAGGGACACGTAATCTTGAGACGATTTATCAAACAACCTATATAAGGGCAGGTACATTGGTATCGTCTAATAGACGGTCTCATGCAGCGACACGTAATCTTGAGACGGCTTATCAGACAACCTATACAATAGGTTGTTGTTTTAGTCCTAAAATTTAGCCCATGAGACGGTTGTTTCGCGAAGCAACGACCTCATTCTCTTACCTCGCCCTCTCTCCTCCACATCATCAAAAATCCTACGTGGATCTGCATGAGACGACCTATGAGACCGCTTACGTGTAGCAATGTACCTGACCTAAGGGGCTAACTCAACACGCGACAGGAACTTTCCTGTACGTTGGCGCATCATGCCGACAGGAAACGAATCGATAGAGATAGCAGAAAATTGCAAAAAAAGCAGAAGCCGCGATGGTGTGTATCTGAATGGCTCTATTTTAACATCCGTGCTGGCAATCTATGCAGGTAGGCCCGAAAAGTTTTCATTTCAGCCCATAAACCAACAGGGTGTGTATCTGGCTATCTGCATTGGCGAGTCAACGCAGGGTGTGTATCTGCATTGGTGCGCTGTTGCTGCTGATTGGAGCGCGTATTTTACAGCGTTTCAACACTATAGAGTAGAGATTATGGTCTTGTTCGCTTGATTTATGCTGATGGCTTATGCTGATTTGTTATGAGAGAAAAATACTGTTGGTTGATGGCTTATGCTGGTTCGTTGTGAGAGAAAATATTGTTGGCTGATAAGTACTCCGGCCGTCTCATGTGCAATTCTGATATTCAAAAAATTCCAAAAAAATTCTAACCGCAACTAATTATTTTATTATCTAAAATAGATAATTATTTACATGCATCAATAACCTCAATGTCTAAATACCTCTATGAATAGATTGATCTTTTGGTAAAGACACTAATCTGAACGGAGGGAGTAGTCTCCATTTGAGCGTGTTATTTCCGAAGGGGACAGGAAAACGTTACTTCATAGCCGCCATTTGGGATCGAGTTCTTCTGCAGTAGTTGCTGCTACCTCAGACAGAGGTAGTTGCTGCATCGTCCTTGAATTTGCATCTGACGGCAGAATATAGGAGCGAGGGTTCCTCTCATTTGGGCCCAAAGCATGATGTGCAGCCTGCTTGCCAAGGCCCGTTTGCAGAGAGGGGGGAGGGTAAAATACGCGGGAGATCGAGAGGAAACGGCACCAACAACGGAAAACTGCACGAGGTCGACGTGAAAAGGCGGGAGCAGCAACGCTGAAATCAACTCGCCAGGAACATCCCCTGAATCTTATGCGTAAGTCTGAATAATTCTTTTCGTTCTTGCTATATATCCTAGTAAACAGCCCTGCAACTAATTGAAGTGTCATCATCAAATTGCTTTGAACTTGCTCAACCTTTCTTTTCTCGTGGAAGAAGCAGCCTATTGAAATTTCATTCTTAAGTACTGATATGGAAGAAGAGGGTGATATGGAAGAAGAGGCTAACAAAGCAAACCATGATTCAAATGCGTAAGTAATACAACCCATCTTGTTAATGTGATGTGACGTTATGAATTTTAGTCTAATATTCTCCTCTGCGCTTTCATAAGTCCCATGTCCATGTTATTTTTTTAATTGCAGAAGTATACTGCTTGGTTTGGTACCTCAAGTTGGCATGGAATTTAGAACTGCAGACGAGGCTTGGGCATTTTGGCTTAGCTACAGTGGACAGAAAGGATTTGAGGTCAGAAAAAAGTACACAAACAAAAGGCCATCTGATGGTAAAATTACATCTTGCAGATTTGTTTGTGCAAAAGAGGGTCGTCGATCACTAGATAAAAGGGATCATTTAACAAAGTGCCCTAGAGCTGAAACGAGAACCGAATGCCAAGTTTTAATGAATCTTAAAATGGATAGAAAGAAAGACGTTCTGAAAGTGTCTGAGCTGGTTTTGGAACACAATCACTCACTATACCTGCCAGAAACATTACACTTAATGGTGTCCCAAAGGAAGATTTCAGAATTACAGGCTTTTGAAATTGAAACGGCAGATGATGCAGGAATTGGGCCAAAAGCTGCACATGAGTTGGCTAGTCGCCAAGTTGGTGGGCCACTCAATCTTAGCTATACCCTTCGTGATCACAAGAACTATATGCGGAGTAAGCGGCAACGAGAGATGGGATATGGCCAAGCTGGTAGCATGCTTAAGTATTTTCAAGACAAAGTTGTTGAAAACCAATCATTCCAATATGCACTGCAAAGGGATTGTGATGGAGAAATAGAGATCTGCTTATTACCTCGCCGTCGACCACTCTCCGGCGACCCAGCATAGGATTGTTAGGGTACTTCTCCACGGAAGAGCTGCATCCAAGTCATTTCTTACGTACTGATCGATCACCGTGGATTTAATCAGAATTCAGACAAAGTTGGCCAAGCATCATCGATTCATCATGTGTGATTCTGAACTTGCAAGGTAGTAGCTGTAGAAGCAGCCATGGATGCAGCAAGTTCACCTGAAGATGTCCCAGCAGCTGTTGAGCCCCGGGGGCGCCTGCAGGAGGCCGTCCTTTGCCAGCGCGTTCCGGTATGCCGGCCCTGCCGTCTCCGTCGCCTTCTCCACCTCCACTAGGTACTTCATCTTCTCCGACGAGAGAGAGAGAGAGAGAGAGAGAGAGAGAGAGAGAGAGAGAGAGAGAGAGAGAGAGAGAGAGAGAGAGAGAGAGAGAGAGAGAGAGAGAGAGAGAGAGAGAGAGAGAGAGAGAGAGAGAGAGAGAGAGAGAGAGAGAGAGAGAGAGAGAGAGAGAGAGAGAGAGAGAGAGAGAGAGAGAGAGAGAGAGAGAGAGAGAGAGAGAGAGAGAGAGAGAGAGAGAGAGAGAGAGAGAGAGAGAGAGAGAGAGAGAGAGAGAGAGAGAGAGAGAGAGAGAGAGAGAGAGAGAGAGAGAGAGAGAGAGAGAGAGAGAGAGAGAGAGAGAGAGAGAGAGAGAGAGAGAGAGAGAGAGAGAGAGAGAGAGAGAGAGAGAGAGAGAGAGAGAGAGAGAGAGAGAGAGAGAGAGAGAGAGAGAGAGAGAGAGAGAGAGAGAGAGAGAGAGAGAGAGAGAGAGAGAGAGAGAGAGAGAGAGAGAGAGAGAGAGAGAGAGAGAGAGAGAGAGAGAGAGAGAGAGAGAGAGAGAGAGAGAGAGAGAGAGAGAGAGAGAGAGAGAGAGAGAGAGAGAGAGAGAGAGAGAGAGAGAGAGAGAGAGAGAGAGAGAGAGAGAGAGAGAGAGAGAGAGAGAGAGAGAGAGAGAGAGAGAGAGAGAGAGAGAGAGAGAGAGAGAGAGAGAGAGAGAGAGAGAGAGAGAGAGAGAGAGAGAGAGAGAGAGAGAGAGAGAGAGAGAGAGAGAGAGAGAGAGAGAGAGAGAGAGAGAGAGAGAGAGAGAGAGAGAGAGAGAGAGAGAGAGAGAGAGAGAGAGAGAGAGAGAGAGAGAGAGAGAGAGAGAGAGAGAGAGAGAGAGAGAGAGAGAGAGAGAGAGAGAGAGAGAGAGAGAGAGAGAGAGAGAGAGAGAGAGAGAGAGAGAGAGAGAGAGAGAGAGAGAGAGAGAGAGAGAGAGAGAGAGAGAGAGAGAGAGAGAGAGAGAGAGAGAGAGAGAGAGAGAGAGAGAGAGAGAGAGAGAGAGAGAGAGAGAGAGAGAGAGAGAGAGAGAGAGAGAGAGAGAGAGAGAGAGAGAGAGAGAGAGAGAGAGAGAGAGAGAGAGAGAGAGAGAGAGAGAGAGAGAGAGAGAGAGAGAGAGAGAGAGAGAGAGAGAGAGAGAGAGAGAGAGAGAGAGAGAGAGAGAGAGAGAGAGAGAGAGAGAGAGAGAGAGAGAGAGAGAGAGAGAGAGAGAGAGAGAGAGAGAGAGAGAGAGAGAGAGAGAGAGAGAGAGAGAGAGAGAGAGAGAGAGAGAGAGAGAGAGAGAGAGAGAGAGAGAGAGAGAGAGAGAGAGAGAGAGAGAGAGAGAGAGAGAGAGAGAGAGAGAGAGAGAGAGAGAGAGAGAGAGAGAGAGAGAGAGAGAGAGAGAGAGAGAGAGAGAGAGAGAGAGAGAGAGAGAGAGAGAGAGAGAGAGAGAGAGAGAGAGAGAGAGAGAGAGAGAGAGAGAGAGAGAGAGAGAGAGAGAGAGAGAGAGAGAGAGAGAGAGAGAGAGAGAGAGAGAGAGAGAGAGAGAGAGAGAGAGAGAGAGAGAGAGAGAGAGAGAGAGAGAGAGAGAGAGAGAGAGAGAGAGAGAGAGAGAGAGAGAGAGAGAGAGAGAGAGAGAGAGAGAGAGAGAGAGAGAGAGAGAGAGAGAGAGAGAGAGAGAGAGAGAGAGAGAGAGAGAGAGAGAGAGAGAGAGAGAGAGAGAGAGAGAGAGAGAGAGAGAGAGAGAGAGAGAGAGAGAGAGAGAGAGAGAGAGAGAGAGAGAGAGAGAGAGAGAGAGAGAGAGAGAGAGAGAGAGAGAGAGAGAGAGAGAGAGAGAGAGAGAGAGAGAGAGAGAGAGAGAGAGAGAGAGAGAGAGAGAGAGAGAGAGAGAGAGAGAGAGAGAGAGAGAGAGAGAGAGAGAGAGAGAGAGAGAGAGAGAGAGAGAGAGAGAGAGAGAGAGAGAGAGAGAGAGAGAGAGAGAGAGAGAGAGAGAGAGAGAGAGAGAGAGAGAGAGAGAGAGAGAGAGAGAGAGAGAGAGAGAGAGAGAGAGAGAGAGAGAGAGAGAGAGAGAGAGAGAGAGAGAGAGAGAGAGAGAGAGAGAGAGAGAGAGAGAGAGAGAGAGAGAGAGAGAGAGAGAGAGAGAGAGAGAGAGAGAGAGAGAGAGAGAGAGAGAGAGAGAGAGAGAGAGAGAGAGAGAGAGAGAGAGAGAGAGAGAGAGAGAGAGAGAGAGAGAGAGAGAGAGAGAGAGAGAGAGAGAGAGAGAGAGAGAGAGAGAGAGAGAGAGAGAGAGAGAGAGAGAGAGAGAGAGAGAGAGAGAGAGAGAGAGAGAGAGAGAGAGAGAGAGAGAGAGAGAGAGAGAGAGAGAGAGAGAGAGAGAGAGAGAGGTTGTTGTTTTAGTTGTCTCGTAGCAAGCGTCTGGAGTACATACTACTGATATTCGGTCAAAAAAAATCTGGATGTTTTTCTGCCCGGCTCGAGCCGCGAAATGCTCGGGTCTTGTTGTTGTGTCCTCTCGTCCCGATCGATCTCCCGGGAGAATTGGATCTCACCGATCGAGCGGCGCAACGCAACACGAGCCAATTCACGGCGGAGGAAAGGAAACCAATTTGCTTGCCAACCTCCGCTCCGACGCCGCGTTATGTTGCCGAACGCGTCTGCCACCCAGCAAATCAGATCACGTATGTACTCCAGACGCTTGCGCCTTCCGCGCGCGATCTAAATATATATTCGTATTTTAGGTTTACAATGCTGGTCCTTTCCTTAGGGCTCCTTTGGCAACCGGCACCCCCGCGGGGATCCGCGCTCCTTCCCCGGGAATTCCGCCCGCCCTAGGTAGGCCGGGCGCTCTTCCCCGGGAAGGCTGCCCCGGATTCTGCGCTGCCAAACCAGCCCTTAAAGTAAGGCGTATTTTACTTTAGGAAAGACAAGTGAGTGAGTGGGACCATATATTGGTTTGCTCATCCCCATCAAACGGGCTACTCATTTAGCTCCGAGAAGTGACTTAGTACATGCATGTAGCTGTTGAAAAGATTAAGGGTCGTCTATAGTGCATTTTCTCTATAAATTAAATATGGGCCCTACATCTCCTGGATTGCGCATTGCCCAATCGTGGATCATGGTATGTAGCTAGAGCCGACGAGGAGTAATCTGCAATGCCACATGGATCACATGGCCGCACGTACTTTAATTTGAGCTCTGCACTACTAGCTGTCCAGCTCACCGCATTCCGAAGCATGCATCCAATAGAAACACTTGCAGGAATCCTTTGCTGCGTCAGCACCACTTCACCACATCCTTCCTTTTTATCAATTGTTCATCAGCTCTCATATCATATATGCATGTGGCCTACGGATGGACCTCAAATATAAATCGTCACACTCACAGGCACCAATAATCGAAGAAAGAAAACACTTGCTGATCGAGCATCATCAGCACCGTCTACATTATTTTTGCTACTTAGCTTTGCCCCCACGACGAGAACATGATGAGAGGTGAGGTGGCAGATCGATTGATAAGGACACTAATGGTTATAGGACAGCAGCAGCACCGTACAATAATGGAGCTAGGACCCGTCTATCACCCGTGAAGTTAGTTGCACCTGCAGCTAAAGCAGTGTAGTAGCAGAGCTGCTGTGTACTGATGGCCAACGGCCCATGGCTTCGTGTCCAATTCTAGTGATCGCTAGCATCTTTCTTTCTGTTTGTTTGTGGTTCCGAAAGAGACGCCGTCCTGTTTAAAGCTTGGAATGCTTGTGTAATTGCACTCAAGCCGTTGTGAATGGTTCTGATCGAGAGGTGTGTCGTCTTCCTGCTCTGCTCGCTGTCACTCTCTGTGAGCTAGCTCCACTACCCTAAATTTTAAGTGTACGTGTTTGGCTGACGGGGACGCTAGTTTTGGGGATTAACGAATGGTTGTTGTTCTGGTGTGGGCAGCTGAGAGCTCGATGAAATTTGGCCACGAATACTCGTGGCCGACGTTTGGTCCATGTCCATGACCTGTACTTACTAATTGATCTCTAACATATATAGCATTATGGGCGCGTGTAAGTAGTCGATTGTTTGCACGTACAATGTTGAGCTCGATAGCTGCGGTTGGATCTCAATGTAATGTATCGATACGCCGTTGGATCAGTTGTTATTCAACTGTGAACTGTCCCTGCCAAGTAGGCTATAGCAAGAAGAGCGAGCTACGGACGGAGCTTGCTTGGTTGCTTCCGTATGGCCGCCTGCAGCATACATCGTTTTCCCTATCTTGTTGTTCCATCCATCAATTTGGAATCGAACACATCATCCCCTGTGGTGTGAGATCTCCCTATCTGGAGTTTTGTGGACTGTGAAATGAGTGAAAGGAACAATGGGAAAAACCATGCGCTTTGTCAAACCGCTGCCGCGTTGGACTTGCCTAGCTGCGGGCTGCGGCTGGGCCGATCGATCGCGGTCACGCCCCGCGTCGCGTACACTGCACCGGCGAGGCGTCGGCCTCTGATCCCGACGTACGGATGCTGCCGCAAAAGCGCAGAAGCATCGCATCGCATATACCACTCTCCTTGCGTGTCCGACTGTCCGAGAATGGCTCATCGTCTACCATTCACTCCAGCAGCGTCACTGACGGACGAACAACCACATACATGCCGGCGGCGTTGGTGCCACTTCACTGGTCAGAGGGCACAGCCACGGAGCCGGCTGAGCTGTACAGGCCTCCTCCTCCTCACTCCCATAGTCCCATGGTAGTGGTACCACACCGCAGCATGCATTTTTCAATCATCAGATCAGGTGTTCAGATCTCACGGCTAGCCTATATCCATCCCTATTGAGATGGCATCCGGTGCTCTTATCGCCATCTTCACCTGCAACAGCTAACTGCCCATACCACCATTCTCGATTTCTTGTGTAGAAAAGGCCCAGAAACAGCATATGCGATGGCATATTGGCATCTACGGTTGCCCACTGGTGCCAGGAGTAGCACGCCACGCCACTGACGAGGGAGGGACCACCTGTGACTAGGCAGCAGCAAGGAGGAAGAAGAATGGCCGCCCGTTAGTGTGCCATGGCGGATAGATGCTCTGCTCCTGCTCGTGCAGGTCGCGCCAAACCGCGCTTGTCCGGCTCGGGGAATCTCTCGGCAGGGAAGGGAAGGAGAAGGACTCCCCTCCAACGACGGTACGGTACGGAGAAACAAACAGGCAAGTTCCGATTCCGGCGCCGCGTTCGTGGTACGCGCGAGTAACGGTGGCCACCGCCCAGATCATGTGCGCTGGCCACCATAGATGCCACTTCGTTTCATCCGCGGTTTCGGTTGACTCCGCCATGCATCCGAGCCATGTGCCGACGCCACCGTGCCGGGGGAAGAATCAGTTAAGAATCTATCAACGATAGTACTCGTATGTGTTAATCTGTCACTAGTAGCAGGCAAGTTGTGGTTTTAATAACAGTCTCAAATCAGAAGCCCGGCCGTTGACATACATGCAATTCTCTGTTCTTGTCCCCCAAGCAAGTTCATGTTCATCCATGATCCATCCATCGCCCATGCCAATGCAAGTTCTGCACCTCCCAGCTGTTCGTCAGAGGAGAAGCAGCCGAGTTCATCTTCATCGTCAGAGGCAAGTCATTTGCCGTCAAAGTTGAGGCGCCCGTCCTCCGAGTCTGACAAAGACCGGTTCTGTTTGTCTCAACATCCCAATTAAGGATTCTTGCTTCATACGAGTATTATACAGATGATGGTGATGATTTCGCCGGCCACGCACCAAATCTTGCTCGGTGCTCGCCGAGCGCGACAGGCACCATACAACACAAAACACATATGACACGGCCCAACAAAGAACTAAAAGAAAGAATTTTTGAGGAACCATCACAACAAAGTAAAACGTCACGACACCAACGAATCCCGTTCGTTCCGGGCAAGCGCCGGCAACCCAGGGAAGCCGGCTTCACCCCAGCACCGGGGGCTTCACGGCCGGCTGCAGCAGCTCCGTCCAGAAGAGCGCGGCCTCGGCGCCGTCGCCCTTCACCACCTCCACCACCGACACCCCGTCCGCGACCCTGAACACGCTCACTTTCGCCACGATCCCGCCGGTTTCCTCCTCCAGGTACACCGGCCCACCGCCGGCGCCGCCCTTCTTCCCCCCTTCCCTCCTCACGCGGTACCCTCCCTTGCGCCCCGCCGCCTCCACGCGGCTCAGCACGGCGTCGGCGCCCTCGCTCACGAACACCCGCTCCTTCCGCCCCGGCCCGGCGCCGAACAGCGCCGACAGGTCCGACCCCGGCGAGAAGCTCAGGATGTCGAACGCCGTCATCTCCCTCTTCCCCAAGTCCTCCTTCAACTCCGCCTCCTCCTCGAACCACCACTCGTGCTGCCCGCGCGGCGCCATCAGCCGGGCCATCTCCTCCTCCCCGGCGCCGGCGCGGAACCACGGGTGCGCCACGATGCCGTCCGCGTCAATGCGGGTGGCCGGGTTCGGGTCCAGCACGCGGCGGAGCAGGTCCCGCAGCGCCGGCGAGAACCACCCCGGGCACCGGAACCTGCCGGCGTAGATCTTGCGGTACATGTTCACGAGGCTGGCGTCGTTGAAGGGCAGGTACCCGGCGGCGAGCACGAAGAGCACCACGCCGCAGGACCAGACGTCCACCTTGGCCGGGTCGTACCCTTTCCTCGACAGGATCTCCGGCGCCACGTACGCCGGGGTGCCGCAGAGCGTGTGCCGGAGGAGGTTATCGGCGTCGGCGGCGACGGCGCCGAGCCCGAAGTCGGCGACCTTTAGCTCGCCGGCCTCGTCCAGGAGCAGGTTCTCCGGCTTGATGTCGCGGTGGAACACGCCGCGCGCGTGGCAGTAGCGCACGGCGGAGATGAGCTGCCGGAAGTAGTGCCGCGCGAGGTCCTCCTCCATGCGCCCGGACGCGTCCACGAGGGAGAAGAGCTCGCCGCCGGCGGCGAGGTCGAGCACGAAATGGACCTTCTTGCGCGTCGCTAGGATCTCGTGGAGGCGCACCACGTGGCGGTGGCGAAGGCGGCGGAGGATGGCCACCTCGCGCTCAATGGCGACGGGCCGGCGGCCCTCCTCGGCGCCACCGCAGCGGGGGTTGGGGAAGGACTTGATTGCCACGGACTCGCCGGTGAGGAGGTCCCGCGCCAGGTACACCTTGGCGGACGCGCCGCGGCCGAGGAGGCCGCCGAGCTCGTACCTGCCGAGGAGCACCGTCCCGGCGGCGGCGGCGGCGGCGGCCGCGGGAGAATCCTCTCCCGCCGGCGCAGAAAGGGCGGATGCGACGGCGCCGGTGGCGGGCGACATCGTGGCGGCGGCGTCTGCTCGGCCGGCGCCGTCGTAATGGACGGGCTCGACGGGGGAATTTTTTATGTTGCTCGCACACTGGCCGGCGATCGTGCCGGAGCTGCTACTGCTAGCTAGAGACTTTTGCGGCTCGGCTGGGTTGCAAATTGGAAATGAATTGGGGATTTCGTGCGCGGCCGTGCCGGTATTTATGTATGGCGCTCCCTCGCGCTGGCGGTGGCCGCGACCGCGAGGGAAGAACTGTGGAAGCGCGTCTCGTCAGTAAGTGGACCCGGCGGTTTCGGTGTGGCTGACTGACAGTCCGTTGCGGTTGGGTGGATGAAAGAAAAGAGAGGACAGGGAATAATTGTTTGTTATTTTTATTATTGGCTAGTTTTTCTCAGACTAAAGATTCATGTTTTCTATGTGAAAGCAACAGACTGGGTACTTGTGACCCAGAAGATGACCGACAAAAGAGATAAGATCATGAGTCTTGAGAAGTGTTTTCCCTGTACTGAACTCATTGTCACCACCGCGTTCTACGACCACGACCCGGCACTGCGCGTCGCTGCCATTGCGCAGACCTTCATCGACAGAAGCAGAGCGCAAAGGACAAGGTACACAGTTCATACAAGTTCACCACGAGCACACACATACACATCCAGATCAGACAATATTATACTACCACTGATGCAACAGACCTAACAATGGTATCAGAGCCAGAGTTCCATAGATCTCGATTCTGGAGACTCAAATCCGAACAAATTGGATCACACAGATCGAACAGAACCTGCATCTTGCGAGGAAAATGAATAGAAACCTAACCCTAACTTACCTCGGCGAAAAGGACACCACCGCGTGACCACTCGACGGCGCCGAGCGCACCCGTTAGTGCACGCGCGTGCCGGCGAGGGGCCTCACAGTGGTGCCATCACCCCTCGGGCCACCACGAGCTGTCATCTTCTTTCTTTTGGTCATGTGGCTATGGGGAGGGACTAGAAGGGTAGACAGAGAAGTGGCTGCCGGCCATGGCGCGGTGGCCCAAAGAGACGCGTCGGCATCGCCGACGCTCGCCAAGATAGAGAGGAGGCCGCCGGGTATGGCTCGCAGGCCAAGGGGCCGGCGGCAAGAGACAGAGAAGAGGGAGCGTCCGCGCGCGACAGACAGAGGGAGAAGACGAGCAGAGGCTTGGCGGCGTGTGGCCGCCGGCCAGAACTGCGATGGTACGGCAGCGCGTGGCCGCCGGCCATGACGCGCAGCAGAGCAAGCAGCCGGCGCCCTAGCGGCGCTCGCGGGCGCGAGCACAGAGCCGCAGCTGCGTGAAGGAGGAAAAGAATGGCTAGGGTTTTAGGGTTCCCCGGCCGCGGGCGCGTTTTATACCGCCGAGATCGACGCGCGACCGTCGGATCGAGCCGACGGCTCAGATCAACGAGGGACGGGGCGGGCGCCGCGCTGGGCTAGTTTCGCGGCCCAGCCATTGGCCGCCAGGCCCCAGGCCCAGCAAGGGCGAGCGAGCTAGTGGGCCGCGCGAGCGCGACCGCACAACGGGCCGAGAAGGCCGGTTTCGCGCGCGAGTGAGCGGCCCGCCGAGCGAGTGAGCAGGATGAGCGGGGGAGCGCCGCGGGCCTCGAGAAATGAGCGGCCACGTGAGCCTGCTGGGCCGAGCGCAGGCCTGAGCTATGGGCTTAATTGCAAACAGAAAGAACAATAGCAATTTTGATTGATTTTGATTGTTTTTCAGTCAAATTTGAATAGAATTTGAGAAGAATTTGAATAGAATTTACCTCTGTTTAAATTTGAACCAAAGGGATAATTACAAAGAGTAAATAAAGAGCATTTTTTCTACTGTTCATGTGTATTGATTTAATGTTTACGCCGCATAGATGATTATTTGACTTGTATTTAAATTTGAACGAGAGGGATAATTTATTCAAGTCACAGATAGGATTCAGATTAATTGTAATATTATTATTTTCTAACCAAAGTTGATAATAATAATATTATAATATAATTTATAGAATAGAAAAGATATTTATGATAAATGAATTTTGTGATCTCTACTCGAATTGATGAAGAGAACAGATGATTGATTTTCCGCTGCAAAGTAAAGTAACCCTCTAATTGAATTGGAACCGATGGGAAAATTTAATTAGAGGAGTAGAAAGATATTTCTTTAATGTTAATTATGATACTGTTATTTTCTGACCAAAGTTGATAACAGTATTATAATTTAGCAGATGATGGTTCTTTTTGAGTAAGATATATTTATTTAAAGTTGATTATGGTACTGTTATTTTCTGACTAAAGTTGATGATAACAGTATTGTAATTTATGAGATTTATGCTTTAAAAGGTTTAAATATCTGATAATTTTGCATCAAAGTGATCAATTTTCAGATAATAGAGAGTTAAAGAATTGTTTTTTGCTGCAATGTTGACTGTCTCCTCATTTTGAGGAGCCAGATAATTGAGGTTTTTCCTTTTAGAAGCAATTCAGAAAATCGATGTTTAAAATTTGATCTCTATTTCATTTTGAACAAAGTTGATAAATGTTTAGAGAATAGATTAAAGTTTTGCTTCTAAATAGTTTCGATATACTAAATAGAATAATGTTCATGTTTTCCGCTGCATAGATAATTACTTTTGACTTGTTCCAAGTCAGAGATAAAGTTTAAGATTAATTGTAATATTGTTATTTTCTGACCAAAGTTGATAGTAACAATATTATAATTTTATAGATGTTTACAGATAAAGTTTAGATTAATTGTAATATTGTTATTTTCTGACCAAAGTTGATAGTAACAATATTATAATGTTATAAATGGTTTACTCTATTTTCTGGTGATATAGAGTAGAAGCTTAAGATCACAGAGAATGATTGTTTGTTATTTTTATTATTGGCTAGTTTTTCTCAGACTAAAGATTCATGTTTTCTATGTGAAAGCAACAGACTGGGTACTTGTGACCCAGAAGATGACCGACAAAAGAGATAAGATCATGAGTCTTGAGAAGTGTTTTCCCTGTACTCTCTATGTTTTTTTTCAATCATCATGTTTTGACATGTAACAAGCAACATACATGTTTAATGTGACCAAAGTTGTGTTGAGCATGTGTGTCAAAGAGGTTTCGGTTTTATTTCTGAGTTTGATGATTGAATATGCAGTCAAAAGAGCCAATTGTGGCATTATATCCTTTTCAGATTAAATACCCGCATGGCGGGAAAAGATTATAACGATACCCACACGGCGGGAAAAGTCTGAGAAAATACCGACTTGGCTGATTAAAATTGGCTCATTTTGTACTAGAATTACCCTATATGACAGGAGAAAGATGCGATGACTCATGTGTTGTATAATTTATCCCATTTTGGGAGAGATGTATGGAGTAGATCTTTTGCTTTCCTAGCATCGACCGTGCACTTTATGTGTCATAGTTATTAAGATTGAGAGGTGCACTCAGTGAGTCATAAAGAGAATAAAGGTTACAGATGAACCGATAGATAAGATTGAGATGTGAGCATGCCTTACAATATTGATAACAGAGGACCTCATTGTGTCTTGAAGTGAAATGAGGAAAGTGTACTCCTATGTGAAACAGAATTGTTCGCATGATATAATCATGTGGATAACTTGTAGAATTTTTCCTCGTTCACAAAAGTTGTAAATGTTTTCGAAATTGTGGTATACCACATTTCGAGGGGAGAAATAAAGCTATTCCCGTGTACTTTAACGTATAATAGATATGCCCCTATACGTCAATAATGATCTATAAAAGTTGAATGTGATCGTCTAGGGGAGTACGACACGCCTGGAGAGTACGACGGTCGTGAAGATGATAGAATAATCACCTAGTGATTACATCCGATGAGTTTTGATAGACTAAACCCAAGTAAAGAGATTCAATGATGAATCTGGGGGAGCATGGTATGTAAGACTAGAAGAGAAGTTGGATCTCGTGTCCACTTCAATGACTCAAACGGCAACAATATCTGCTAATGTTGTTTGCAACATGATTGTTATATAAGAGTATATGGAATCAATTACCTGTGGGTAATAAAAGAGCAAACGAAATCCCCACATGAAAAGAGTGGCAATAGCTGAGATTTAATATAATTGATTAATCCCGATGTTTTGGGATTCAGAAGAAATTCCTAATGGAGTCAAAACAGTAGACCGTCATGGGTCTACGAGATTGTTGTGTGACCCCAAAGGGAATACAGATCCTAATGGAGTCAAAGCAGTGGGCCCCTGTGGGTCCATAAGAATAAAGTGACTCTAAAAGAGTGCCGGGTCGTGGTCGTAGAACGCGGTGGTGACAATGAGTTCGTCGGCAGCGTGGTGGCGCATCTCGCCGCTAGCAGTGCTTCCTGATCGGTAGGTAGTTCTGTGGAGGTGGCGGCTGCTGTGGGTGAAATTGAACCTCGTAACCCTAACTCGTGGCCCCCACCTCCCCTTTTATCTGTACACTGCGCGACGGGGCCCACCAGCCTTATTGGGCTGAAATTGCCCCCGATCAGGGCACGGTCAAAGGGTCCGATGGGCCTTTGGGCCCATTAGTTGAGATCAACCTAGCACCTCCTCCATGCGCCCGGACGCGTCCACCAGCGAGAAGAGCTCGCCGCCGGCGGCCAGGTCCAGCACGAAATGGACCTTCTTGCGCGTCGCTAGGATCTCGTGGAGCCGCACCACGTGGCGGTGGCGGAGGCGGCGGAGGATGGCCGCCTCGCGCTCGATGGCGACGGGCCGGCGCTCGGCGCCGCCGCCGCAGCGGGGGTTGGGGAAGGACTTGATCGCCACGGACTCGCCGGTGAGGAGGTCCCGCGCCAGGTACACCTTGGCGGACGCGCCGCGGCCCAGGAGCCCGCCGAGCTCGTACCTGCCGAGGAGCACCGTCCCGGCGGCGGCGGCGGGAGAGGAGTCGGACTCTCCCGCCGGCGCGGAAAGGGCGGATGCGACGGCGCCGGTGGCGGGCGACATCGTGGCGGCGGCGTCTGCTCGGCCGGCGCCGTCGTAATGAGTGGGCTCGACGGGGGAGTTTTTTATGTTGCTCGCTCACTGGCCGGCGATCGTGCCGGAGCTGCTAGAGGCTTTTGCGGCAAACTGGAATGCAAATGAATTGGGGATTTGGTGCGCGGCCGTGGCGGTATTTATGTATGGCGCTCGACCACGGTGGCCGCGACCGCGAGGGAAGAACTGTGGAAGCGCGTCTCGTCAGTAAGTGGGCCCGGCGGTTTCGGTGTGGCTGGCAGGCAGACTGACAGTCCGTTGCGGTTGGGTGGATGCACGGCAGGCGGGCAGGAGGACCGAAAGTTCGTGCCATATTTCTGCGTCTACGAAACAGGAAAAAAAATACTAATTATTTCATCTTTTGCATACTGTATTCATTTATCTTCCGGGATTTGGACGCCTTTTTGCTTTTAGCCGTACGGTCGATTAGCAACGGTGCGTCAGATCTGTTAGTTTATTACTAAAGTGTGTCAGGTTTGATGCAAATTAGCGAGTACTCCCTCCGTTCCAAATTATAAATCGTTTTGACAAATCTAGATTCATAGATAATAGTGTGTATACATATATACTTATGTCTAGATACATGCTACTAACTATGAATCTTGAAATGCCAAAACGACCTATAAATTGAAACGGAGGGAGTACTATATATTCGGTGCATCACAATTTGGTTGAAATGGACAAATTAATATGGATGCACTATGCGTACATGCTAGTCCCTCTGCTTAGCATGGGTAGAGATGTGCTATGTATTTAGACAAGTACTTGTCCAGGTGCATATATAGCCCAGTACAGAGAGATAGTATCACGGTAAACCACGCTTGTTTCGTTTTCATTATATATACTTATCATTAGCGTCACATGAGGGGCAAGCGTTGTGAAACGGCATCATATAAGAAAAAGAGGAACAAAATATGTGAGCCCTGCCAATATTATGTACCAACAACACTGCTTGTAACACACGAGGGGAAAAATATACAAACTTTGGAACCCAAATAGATGGAACAGAGAGCAATGCAATTACGGTTTCCACAGATGAACTAAAGCAATTATTATAGAGATTTCCTTTGGAGAAAAATAACAATTACATGCTCATCATAAAGAAACAAGAGATGTCATGCCTGATGTTCGTAAAAAAAAAATTGTCATGCCTGATGAGCAATGCAACTTTAAAACGGTAGTCTCGTTTAAAGTCTTCCGTGTTTTGATGGAACACAAGTATCAAAGTTGGACGTTACGAAATATTATCAATTCAATTTCGAACAGCATGGATGCCCATATTCGGAAAGAGTTGCTTAAAGATACGACATCTCCGAGAGCAAGAAATAGTGGCGGTAGCTGTTCACCAACTGCCATGTCACAGCTAGTACCATACAACCATATATATATATAAAGGAAGCAGCTGCGATATTAATGACGAGCACAAACACACTTTCCAGCTCTAAATCCGATTTGTGAGCCATCATCTTCTGAGTAGGAGGAGTACGTAACAAAAGCATACAGTACTATGGAATAAACGGCACTACTTGCTGCAAATCTGAAGTTGGCCGATATGTATGATGCCTCGGTGTATGGTATCCGCGTCGCAACCATCATATCACTGCACGTGTGTCCGTGTGCGGCGTCACCGTGTGTGTTGCGTTGCGTGTCCTTCGAACGAAAGATTTGCGATTGCTTCAAAAAAAAAACCGAAAGATTTATTTGCTCCTCCGATTCGTTCAGATGGATTTCCTTTTGGCTTTTGGATCGATGCACCCCGGCCTTAGATAGAGTCCAAAGCTTGCTCTTTTTTTCTTTACCGGCAAGTGTCGCCGTCTTGATCGAACACATAGTATGCATACAGATCGAGCGAGCAGGGTTTTAATTTCTTACCACCGAGGGTCTTGCGCGCCGTCCAGGAGACGGGAATTTCCCTATGCGGTGGAAACGGAGAAAAGCCAGCGACCGCGACACCTTTGGCCGTGCAAAGACGACCGGGAAAAAGAGAGAGAGGAAATTTAACCTGCAGTTTCCTTCTTGCCGGTTGCATTACATATTGTTCCTAATATTTGTCCCCCAGTTTTAAATTTCCATTTATTAAATTAAAAAAAGAGTTATCCATTTGGGCAGTTAAATATTTAGCCAAACTCCGACCTGCTTCTTTTTGGATGGGATAATAAAACCGGAAAGGGAGAAGAGGTACGTAGGCTAACTTTAGCTTGGGTGTTCTTGAGAGCACGTGTGATGCGTGCTGCAATTGGCCGGCCAATTGCGCTGTACGCGGCAAGTCCAACAGCAACAGGCCCGTGCAAGAGTTGGTGTGTTCAATTTGGTCAAACAGGATGAGCTTGAGTGAAGGCTACTTACAACTTGGCCGCCTTTGCTTGATTCCTTGGTTACAGTTGTGTCGTTGTTGTTGGGATAATTGAACAGGATCGGAGGCCTATCAAAATCATCCGGGTTCGGGATCCGGCGGCTCGGACGGTTGCCGTGTGCGCTCGCATGCCAACACGTTTAGAATGCAAATGCATAATCCCAACACGCACGCTCATGCCATTTACCCATTGCAGAAGCAGCTAGTGAATATCACACTTCCATCTTCTCATTACAAAGTATTATATTGGCAGTAAACATTCATATTGTCAAATGACTGACACCATTTGGAAAAAAAAAAGAGATCAAATGACGGCTGACTGAGCGGCGGGTTAAGATTCTCGTATTGATCCTTGACGTTGTTGATTGTTTAAGCTAAGTAAACGGTACGGTATCAGCCAATCGACTGTCAGGATTTTGCAAGAAAGTACTCGTATTAACTAGTCAGAATCTTTGGTTCAGCACATGGCGCACGTTCCGTTTTGGCCTGCTACATATGCATGCATCCCGCCAAAACTGACCCGGAGTCCTTTGGAACGGGACGTCGCTATCAGTAACAGCGGCCTTCTCTCTCTCTGTATACTCCCTCCGTCTCATAATATAAGCATTTTTCGATTTCTGCGCATCACATTTGACCATTCGTCTTATCCAAAAAATTCATGAAAATAACAAAACAAATAATATTTTTTAACTTTTTTGATAAGACGAGCGGTCAAATGTGAACAGAAAAAATCAACGAATGCTTATATTGTGGGACGGAGAGAGTACATAGTAAGTCCATACCTCCATACATGCATCATTTTCACCGATGTTTCCCGGTTCTTTCCGCTGATCGATATTGTCGTGGCTCCTTAATTCCTTCCCCTTTTCTGACTCTGACCTTAATTTATAAAACCACCGTACCCACTGCGGGCACTCCCCGTCTTCATTATATTCCACCAATTAACCCCGTCCACAATTTTGATCCGTGCCGTCACCTCGATCGGACAAGGACAGCAAAGCGAAACGCCGGAATATTCACCCGTCTATTTCACCAACAAATCAAAGCAAGACCATCGATCGGGCCCATACGCACAATATGTGTATATATTCGCATATATGTCAAAGCATATAGTATCTATATATATATATAGCGCGTGCGTCACCGTAGCGAGGCTTTCGATCGCCGTCGCCTTCAATTCATGGCTCCTAATCTAGGCACACTATTAGGATACCCCGCAAAATCTATATATGCGCCATACCTGCAGGTTTATCGGTGCACCGCGTCGCGTTCGCGTGCCGGCAGCCCTTGGCACGCCACACAAAAGGCTACTTACAGCAGCCTGCTGCTGTGTCGAGTTTTGCTTATTACGTACGTGAAACAGTGATGTACGTACTGATGCTGTATTTAATTTGTACGCTGTACAAGTCCGATCGACTTTGTGTGCTCGGCGTAGTACGTATGTATTTTTGTAACGTTCAGGTGATCGATTGATACGGAGTACTTTCTATACACGTGTAGACTGGATGGAACTGGATCGATCAGGCTCCAGTCACCCCGTGGAGCTTCGTGCGGCGCATGCTGGACCCGGCACCGGCGGAGACAAGTCGTACCGTACTGTACGTACGAGCTCGCGCAGCAAAGTCCTGCGCCTGCGCGATGCCATCCGCTCGTTTCTTCAGATCTGTTTGGCGTATCAGTTTCTGCCTCCTGGCGTAATTATATTCGTCCCGGCGGTGGCTGTCACCTTTCCATCTGAAAACAACCTCCATTACATTTGCCGAGCATTAGTAGCAGTGTCCTTAGCAGTGGAAACCAAACTAATGGTCGGGTTGTTGGGAGCTCCTTCTTAGGTCGTAGTGATGGGGCGACACGCCCCGCTGATGGTCTGGTACGTCCAAGTTCTGTAATGGCCTTTCTATTTGCTTTATATATAAAGCTGGCCTAGGTCAAAAGAGGAAACCAAACTAATGCATGCTGACATATCACTGCTTACACAGTTCATTGATCAAGCTAGATGACAGCTACTGCATGCGTAGTAGATAAATTATGGCCACTCGACTTCAGTTTTTTTTTTTGGTTTAGGAAATATAATGCATGCCCACTTGACTATGGCTACATCCTTGACGTGTCCCGGAATGAGATCGTTACAAACGTGGCGTGTTTCATACCGTTTCATACGTCTTGTTCTCTTCAGATATTGTATATGCGAAAACATATATATTTTCACCTTCTCTGAATAGCCACGACCCTGTGGCCGTGTGTGAGTAGAGTACCCTGTCGCACCGCCACAGTTGGTTCCAATCACCCATTGCAACATTTAGGCCAGAAGTATCCAGTAGCTTGCTACCAGTACATTCGTAGTAGATGCTGATCGACAATTGGGACCTGTTCGTTCAAAAAAATAAAAATACCGTAACAGATGGGAGTTTAACTCGGCTGATCCGTCTCTTTGACACTGACAGAGTCTGCGTAGCCGTACAATAATCGGTCATGCGGGCACCAACTGGTGGATGCCCGATCCGCTGACTGCTCTGCTACACGACGGCCGGCTGGATTAGGCCGGAGTGCACATCAACATGGTAGCTTTTGGTCGATGTGTGACGACGCGTGCTTCGCGACCCTTCTCCACTGATCGAGAGTGTATTTCGCGGGGCACACGGCGAAGATGCCCGATATTTTGTTCACGGTGAAGATTCGGGTACACGGCGAATAACTAGATTCCAATAGTGCGAGCTGGATTCGCTTAAGAACCGATGCACAATTATTGTTCCGAGTCCATCACATTTGGTGTGCCCGGGATCACTGATCACTAATCGCCTGACCTGAGCAATTAATTCCGATCCATGCGTAGCTTGGATGTTAGTAAAAGCGATCGTTAATGTTTTCCGGCAACTGATCATGCATCCATGGACCATGGTCGTGTCGTGGTTAAAAAGGCCGCCCGGGTTCATGTATTTCATTAACAGAGTTCATGTGTTTTTTTTACAATCAGAAAAAAAATGAGTCATCTGTTTTACAATCCCCCAGAAATGTTTACAATCGATAAAATGGTTTTGATGTGTTAACAACAGCTCACGTGTTTTTCAATCAGGAAAAAATGATTCATGTGTTTTACAATGGCAAAAAGAAAATGATTCATGTGTTTTACAATGGCAAAAAGAAAATGATTCATGTGTTTTACAGTAGCAAAAAGAAAATGGTTCTTGTGGAGTACTGTATTTTTTTTCCTCCTGCACAATTTTTGTCTCAATTTTATATGAGAAGGTACATGCATATTGATGACTATCATTTTCTCTGCTTTGCCATGGGCAAATAAAAACTCCACTACGTACCATTAGACATGTTGATTGATTTGGTACGGTGGACCAAGGCGTGTGGTACTAATACGGGCACGCAGTTACTCGAGTAGTTCGACTACTTGCAGTAGCAGTACACCAGCAGAGCAAAGGAGAGCCCACAACCAAGGACGTAGCGGCCAGCCCAAAAGTTTCTTCCAAAGCTAGTTTGTCCGGCTCCTCCGTTTTGTATTAAGCTCGTTCTGCGTTCCGGCTTGTCGCTACATTAGAAACCCGCAGTGTTGCATTATCTATTACGTAGCTGAATTCGTTTTTGACAAAGCCGCGTGCCAAAGGGCCGTACTGGAGTATGCATGTATCGCCATGCATTACGTGCAAGCAGCAGCAGCAGGACGGGAATGAGAGCTCAACTTGATCTCTAATGTCGTCGACGCAACGCATGCACATACAGTCGTGTCCTTGATGATTTGTATTGTTGTAGCTCGCGTAACATCGAGGGCACTGCCGCTTAGGAGTAGTGTAACGCACATATTTCTAATTCTAGCTTGCAGTGTTGCCAATCTTCTTCTGTACACGGCCGGGTGTCTATCGCACACGGCCGGCAATCCAGATTGGTGGTGATGTGATGTGACGGCGCGTGGCTCGCGGCCGCTCGTTGCGTCTTGATTTTGATCCATCGGGCCGAGCCAGCTTTAATTTGTTTGCTTCCTTCGATTCTGCGGCGAAATGGCAATGCCCGGCCGGCCCGCCGGTGTCCGTTTCTCTCTGTGTTCGTTGATCCACGACGGTTGGTGAAACGCCTTTGGGAATCCAATTCATTCAGCGTATCTTGATCGGTCAAGAACTCCCGATCGTCTCCTGATTTGCAAAGGCGGGTACAGTACGTCTTCAGCGGCGGGCGGACTGGGCTGGGCTGGGCTGGACTGGACTTGACTTGGGGCTCGATTTGTCTAGCAATGCCCGGCGGCACGGCACGGCAGTTTCTTCGAGGACTCCATAGCCCGGAAAATCAGTGGAAATATATTGGACCCCCGGCCCGGCCTGGACGCCGCCCAGGGCAAAACCGTGACGGCGACGGCGAGCGAGGCCCAGTGCCGCCGCCGTGCATGGGAAATTAAGCCGGAGAGGGATCGATGGGACGGGACGGGACGGGAGGAGCTCTTTCTTCTTCCCGGGTCCCGGCGGCTCAGCAGCAGCCGCACGAGGCTAAAACTAGCTGCCTTCCTATTAGGCCGCGTTTAGTTCTCGAAAGTTGCCAAAAAGCAACTCCCAAATACACTATGCAAAAAGAAGATTCCTCATCACATCAAAATGTCATAACATGCATGGAGTATTAAATGTAGATGAAATTAAAAACTAATTGTACAGTTTTGTTGTACTCCGCGAGACGAACATTTTGAGCCTAATTAATCAATTTTTGGACAATTTTTTACACATACAAACGAAAATGCTACAGTGATGCAATGATTACGAAGTGACATCATACTCCCAAATTCACCCTCCCAATTCTCCATCTAAAGGTGGTGTTTAGATGTTGAATTTGGGAGGGTGAATTTGGGAGTATGATGTCACTTCGTAATCATTGCGTCACTGTAGCATTTCGTTTGTATTTGTGAAAAATTATCCAAAAATTGATTAATTAGGCTCAAAATATTCGTCTCGCAGAGCACAACAAAACTGTGCAATTAGTTTTTGATTTCATCTATATTGGTACTCCATACATGTTATGATATTTTGATGTGACGAAGAATCTTCTTTTTCTATAGTAAATTTAGAAGTTGCCTTTTGCATTTAAACAGGGCCTAAACACCACCTTAATTTCCCCCGTCACCGTCCAAGACTGTTCCACGGTCAGGCCACTGCCACTCAAACAAGACGTGAGGCTGTACGTGGATTCAGGCAGGAGCTTGGCGACTAGTAGGTCGTTTACTTGTCCGCAGTTCCTGCATCTTGTGTGCCGAATGGATCGCTGTGAGCACTTGTGCTTACACGGCACATTGTTGTAACTAAAAGCTCTTTTCCGGTCTTAATACAACGATACACACATCTCCCCTACACATTTTTGAAATCAGCATCTAAGGCATGTTTGGATCATGACGACTAAAATTAGCCTGACTGATTTTAGCCTCTTACAAGAGCTAAACTTCCAAACATGTGAGGCTAAAAAAAGGCTAAAATTAGTCTCGAGGCTAGCAAATTTTAGCTGCCCCACCCCTACTGGCAAATTTTAGCTTCGAGACTAATTTTAGCCATTATTTAACCTTACATATTTGAAAGTTTAGCTCTTACAAGAGGCTAAAATTAGTCGGCTAGTTTTAGTCACCCCGATCCAAACATGCCCTAAAGATCGGTCGTCCTCCAACCAACAATTCGTGCCGCCCTGACCTAAAAAAAAGAACGGATACATACAGTCCAAAGAGAATTAGCGCTACCCTTTTTTTCTACCAGTACGATGAACCAGGCCCACGACCATGACAGAGGCCCAGATTCAGAATAAACAAGGATGAGGCCCAGCCCAACACTTTATTATGTAGCCGAAAAAAAAGTACAAAAGAAACGTCGACAGCAGGGTTCGAACCTGCGCGGGCGTAGCCCAACAGATTTCAAGTCTGTCTCCTTAACCACTCGGACATATCGACTTCATGCCTGCGGTGCCTCCGTTAATGTATTTAACTCAATCAGAAATAGCTCTCATGTCAGACAAATAGCACTTATTCGGCTTCTTTTTAGACAAAAAAGGAACTTCTTGCTTTCTAATTTCAAAAGGAAACATCCTGCTTTTCTTAAAAGAGCATAAAAGCTGCACAGCAACCAAGACAACCATAAAGCAAAATAGAACGACTAAACAGGCTGATAGTAAGCTCAAGCCAAAATCTCAAGTAATCTCAGGCACAGGGATTTTATGGAAAAAGGGAAAACATTAGTCAGCTTTGCTTCGACTTCTCCTCAACCCCCCTTCTTATTGCGCACCTTCCAAGTGCCCAACCAACAGCCCAAATCTCATTATTCAACTCAAAGCCAGAAACAGGGATGCTACAATTATCGATTGTATTGGACCATTCCTTGTCCACATGGATCATGGTATGATCATACAAACCATACTGATATCTCATCCCAACCAAGAGGACCATATCCACCCATCTCACAACACCAAGCAAGGGTTTGCAAAAATCAAATCAGAACACCATCTTAAAAAGAGATAATTCAGAGAGGACCATATCCACCCATCTCACAACACCAAACAAGGGTTTGCAAAAATCAAATGAGAACACCATCTTAAAAAGAGATAATTCAGAGAGGACCATTTCAGCGACCTCATATCTCATATGTTCAGATATCAACCACTAATCATATTGATATATTTCATGTTATGGAAGCACAGATTACATGAAGCCACCACGAAATCATAGATTTAGGCATCTATAGACAGAGACTACAAACGACAATACTAGATTACAAGAACATGAACTAACTAGGGTCAAAGTTAACACTTAGCTAGGTACACTACAAGTTCTTTTTCCCTGGCCAAGTTGACATTTAGTAGTTCTAATGTGATTCCTTTTTCTTCTTGTTCTTGGCTTGTCTTGCCAAGAAAACTGAAAGTCCAGTAAATGCAAATTTCTTCCTTTTTGCTGAGAATTTCTTGTTAGCAGTTGCATCACTGCTATACACAACTGCACGCCTTCGGTTCAGAATCTGGCCAAGTGACACATTGGAAGTTTCACTTGTATCATCCCAAACGCTTTTGTCATACCCATCAGGTCCCATCAGCTTCTTACTCAATATCTGTCCGATCGACAATGTTGGCTTCAAGGGACCCTTTGAAACATCAACAATGTCCATATTATGAGAATCTCTGCAACGGAGTGCTGCATGTTTGAACTTGGGATGGTCATGGACGGAACGCCTCTTGCGTCCAGTTGTGGATCGACATCTTTGAAGAGCCTCTTCTACTGTAATCTTCCCCCGATTGGCAGCATCCACCCTCTTCTGGGCCTCATGCAGTGCCTTCTTACATTCGTCAACCTGTAATTGAGCTTCTTCCAGCTTTTTAAGCGAGTCAGATTCTGACTGATTGGCCTCATCGACCTGCGCCATTGCAGCCTCAATTTTCTTTCTTGAGCATTCTTCGGCCCCTTGAGCTTTGGCAGCAAGCTCAGAGTACTCTTCCAATGAAAGATTCACACCATCTATGCCCTGGAGACCCTCGGCTGATGAAGCTTCATTGCTTAGTAGGATCTTGATCTCAGCGAACGAAAGAGC
Source organism: Echinochloa crus-galli (assembly GCA_900205405.1). Classification (NCBI taxonomy): domain Eukaryota; kingdom Viridiplantae; phylum Streptophyta; class Magnoliopsida; order Poales; family Poaceae; genus Echinochloa; species Echinochloa crus-galli. The sequence continues at coordinate 412,882 of OAMR01000052.1, forward strand.
TTCTGCTGCTCTGGCCGCCTCTTCTATCTTCTTGGCAGCAAGACACCTCACCTCTGCAGTGCCAATGCTAGCTCTCATCTGCTCAATTTCAGCAGCCAACATAACAGCTTCAGATTTCGATGCATTTGCCGTGTTCCTGAGCTGCACTAGCTCAGACGTCATCTTCTTGATCTCGATGAAGATATCTGAGGGGTCTTGACGCCTCCTCTGCAGATTCCTGAGCGCCTGCAGCTTCTGGGAAGTCCGGTCCAGCTCATCCTCCAGTGACAAAATCAGTGTGGTATTGGCGCACACCTTCTCTCGGCTTCTCTCCACCAAGGCTCTCTCTTTTGCAATGTCATTATGTAGCGACTCAATGGAGGCTCTTATAGCCACTAAATCACTGGTGGTCCTGTATAAGTTAGCTTTGGCCTGCTCAAGCCCCTTCAGCACTGAAGAACCACGAGCCTGCAGCGGCAACTGTACATTTTGGCCAGCCACATGGACTTCAGGTTCGACATTTTCAGACTGTTTTTGTAGAGGTCCTTCTGTTGGTGCCTCAGCTTGGCCCGTCTCCTCATCAGAGAAGGAAAATGTACAAGCTTCTTCGCTCTGTACCTTCAGCTTTAAATCTGCAATCACCATGTAAATAACAACACGTCAGAAGAAACGCCGTCACAATGTAAATAGCAAAAAGGTTAAAGCGTGTAAATATTACTTACTCTGGATCTCTTACGATTAATTTTCTGGTGACGGCAGGATGTGGTTGTTAGATACCTGAACCAACTCAGGTTCGCCAATCTAATTGTCATAGCAAGAACATCTGCAAAGCGGGTGCAGCAGCTAAGAAATTTGACATGCAATTGACAGGAACAAGGGATGCAAAAGCAAAATGTGAGGAGCTCTTTTACAGTACCCAATACCACTCTTGGGTGGTATATGGCATAGATATGGGTAATTTAGTAATTGCGACTATCTATCACCGGTCGCCGTACAGAGACAAGAGATAGACGTCGGGAAAATAAGGAACGGAGGGAAATTAATAAGATTGAGAGGGAAATGAAACGGCAGGTCACGGTAAATTTGAATGATCGAATAAAAAAATTACTTAATTACATTAATTACAGTAATGCCATTTATATTTCTTCCAATAATACCCTTATACTATCTGTATCACTCTCCATATACTACCTATATCACTGGTCCACGTTATAATGATATATAATTTTTCTCAACTAATCAGAAGTTTATATACTACTCCTTTTTAACAAGTGGTATTGGGTACCGTAAAAGACCACAAAAGGAGCTCTTTTACAGTATCTAATACCACCCTTGGTACCACCCTTGGGTGGTATATGGTATAGACATGTGTAATTTAGTAATTACGACTACCCGTCGTCGGTCGCCGTACATAGACAAGAGATAGACGTCGGAAAAATGAGGAACAGAGGGAAATGAATAAGATCGAAAGGGAAATGAAACGACAGGTCATGGTAAATTTGAATGATCGAATAAAAAATTACTTAATTACATTAATACAATGATGCCATTTATATTTCTTCCAATAATACCCTTATACTACCTATATCACTCCCCATATACTACCTATACCACTGGTCCACGTTGTAATGGTATATAATTTTTTTCAACTAATCAGAAGTTTATATACTACTCCTTTTTAACCAGTGGTATTGGGTACCGTAAAAGACCTCTTTAGAAAATGGTTTGCACACTATGCTGCCGATTAGTGGCACGGGAAGAATAGAAGACATGTGGGGGTTGGATATTTTTATCGGTGGCAGCCGAGAGCCTCTCGAGACTTCAAACCAGCGAGCAAGAGAGGCATAGCCAATCAGAGAACAACACATTGGCCATATACAGGAGATCACCGGTGAAGGTAAATTGGAGCCATGAAACGCTAATTGAACGGAGAAAAGAAAAAAATACTGACGTGGCTATGGTGGGCTGCCGCCGAGGCCGTTTCAATTGCGTGCACAGTCTTTAGTTGACTCCCGACAATCTTTTATGCCTTCGATAACATTATCGTCTATTAGGTTAGCATATGCGATCATTTGTTTCCTTTTTGCCCCATCTCAGGTTCTAAGATGCCAGGACCCAAATGCTCTCCACTTGCGTCTGTATGATCAGTCTCCCTCTCACGTGTCTCTCCTCAAGGGTCTTGCTGGTCCAGCCAACATAACATCAAAATAGTTACATTTTATATGTATGTGTGTAAAAGTATTTAAAACAGCATTGAGTTTTTCTTTTAATCTTTGCCTTACACAATCGTGTGTAAGCAGGGTAAATGTAACTTTTTAAGGTAAAAAAAATGAGTGTGGACTGTCCCTGAGTCCCTCCTATGGGGACCCGCCCCTTATTGTCAACACGTCTGATGAGCGACATATATGCTCCTCCGCAACTCTGCCTAGGAAAGGTTCATTCAGCTCATCTCTCACGCAAGAAGCCTCTAGCAACTCGGCTCATGCTAGAGGTTTCTTAATGATGACCTAATCACGTAACACCCAGATCCCATCACGCATGTCAGGCCAGGTTTATGTCTTGCGTTGCTGCGACCTAGATCGCGGCCACGAAGGGGTTCAGGTGTAGCAGGAGAAGACGCTTGAGAGGACGCAGTCGTAGCAGCAACCATAGCCGGAGGCGGCTGGAGAAAGGCATCGGTCTCCCCTCGTCACCTATGATGCCGTTTGTGCATGCCCTACCACATGGCAAGGCAAGGAGCAGACAACACAGATAGCACACATCATTCTTTGATCGTGATGTTTTTTCCATTTGCCTTACAACATGGTATGCCCTTCACCAATTGGTCCTCATATACAGATTGCATGGAGAACTCAGTGCCATTCTCATAGATGGATTGCAACAATAAGTTTGGTCATAAATGCAAGAAATATTTAGAATCCAATGACATCCAAACACTACCGGAGTACTTGGAGGGTAGGCAGATAGTATTTGCTAGTTAATAATAAAATACTTAACATGCTTCCATAGTTACATATATATGCTGTTTTGAGTACACATACATGCGCACACACAATACAACATATCACTCATTACACGAATCAGTCTTGGCACATAGAAAATGGATGCTCGCACACAACTTATTCATATATAGTACTGGTGGTATGGGGTAAGCCCCGTAAATAAAAAGAAGTGCAGAATGGCTTCGCAGCATTTCTGTTGTCCTCAAATCATGCGAGCATGTTGCATGAATGCATATGCTCAAGTTTTTAATGCCACACAAGCAATAGGAACATTAGTGTTAGTGTTGAGTATGGATCCAAAGTCGAGTTTGGCGCTAATCAAGTAATGGCATGAGCATTTTGTGATGACGGTGTGTGGGAGTGGGATGTCCCCGATGCTCAGATGGATGAATGGGTCCGGGTACAAAACTATACCACGTTTTAAATACTGTAGAATGGCTGATTTATACTCGCTTAAGTTATTGAAGCCGGCAGGACACATAGTTTGGGGTGGCGGTGGTGTATGCATTGAAGGTGGTGGTGTCATGGAAGATGGTGGAGGTGCCTGGGTTGGTGCATGCGTTGGAGCCGGTGGTGGAGCACGTGTTGGTGCGTGAGCCGGAGCCCTTGGTGGTGCACGAGTTGGAGTATGCGCGGGAGGTAGTACCGGTGATGGTGTTGGTGCCCTTGGTGGTG
>OAMR01000052.1:418110-430745 GCA_900205405.1 Echinochloa crus-galli
TATGACTGTAGGCAAGATCTAGCAGATTCATTAAGCATCACACTTGAGTTCGGTGAAGGACCCTATCGTTGCTCTCTGCCTACAGTCATAGTCATGTTGTAAATACTCATTTACCACATCAATTCTTATTTTAGACTTCTAATTTTATATTAATTGAATTACATATAGTAGTATAATAATATATCTACATAGTTTTCATCTGTAGCAACACACAGATATATTTGCTAGTTAATAATAAAACACTTAACATGCTTCCATAGTGTGGGTGTATATATGCTGTTTTGAGTACACATACATGCGCACACACAATACAACATATCACTCATTACACGAATCAGTCTTGGCACATAGAAAATGGATGCTCGCACACAACTTATTCATATATAGTACTGGTGGTATGGGGTAAGCCCCGTAAATAAAAAGAAGTGCAGAATGGCTTCGCAGCATTTCTGTTGTCCTCAAATCATGCGAGCATGTTGCATGAATGCATATGCTCAAGTTTTTAATGCCACACAAGCAATAGGAACATTAGTGTTAGTGTTGAGTATGGATCCAAAGTCGAGTTTGGCGCTAATCAAGTAATGGCATGAGCATTTTGTGATGATGGTGTGTGGGAGTGGGATGTCCCCGATGGTCAGATGGATGGATGGATCTGGGTACAGAACTATACCAAGTTTTAAATACTGTAGAATGGCTGATTCATACTCGCTTAAGTTATTGAAGCCGGCAGGACACATAGTTTGGGGTGGCGGTGGTGTATGCATTGAAGGTGGTGGTGTCATGGAAGATGGTGGAGGTGCCTGGGTTGGTGCATGCGTTGGAGCCGGTGGTGGAGCACGTGTTGGTGCGTGAGCCGGAGCCCTTGGTGGTGCACGAGTTGGAGTATGCGCGGGAGGTAGTACCGGTGATGGTGTTGGTGCCCTTGGTGGTGCACGAGCCGGAGCACGCGCGGGAGGTATTACTGGTGATGGTGTTGGTGCCCTTGATGGTGCACGAGCCGGAGCACGCGCGGGAGGTAGTACTGGTGATGGTGTTGGTGCTCTTGGTGGTGCACGAGTCGGAGTACGCGCGGGAGGCAGTACTGGTGATGGTGTTGGTGCCCTTGGTGGTGTACGAGTCGGAGCCGATGTTGGTGTAGGTGTTGGAGCAAGTGCTGGCGCCCGTGTCGGGACCGGTGTTGGAGGACGTGGAGGTGCCCGCGTTGGTGCTTGTTCTGGAGCATGTGGCGGTGCCTTTGTGGATGGAGGCGTCGTATCAGGAGGTGGGGGTGGCCGTGGTGGTGACCGTCCCTGGGCCTGCACAGACGATGCAGTGAGAGCGAGTGTCACGGCGAGGAACAGGAGCGCATGACGAGCCATGGACTTAGATGCCATAGCTCGCGCTCCGGGTGTTCTCAAGCTAGTGTCTCGACTGTGCGGGTGCCGCTTGGATTGAAGCGTCTACCGGCTATTTATAGGCCAGCTGCAGTCACCATGCATATGAATTGCGGGCTTGCAAGTTTTTCTTAGAGCGTACGTACCAGGGCAGTAGTGAAGCTTTTTTTTATTACATAGTACAACGCAGACGCTCACACACGCACGCACACTCACCCCTATGAATACACGTACGCAAACCTTATCCCTATGAGCACCTCCGAAGGACTGAGCAGAGCACCGGCAGAGAGATTCCCGAAGTCATCATTGGCACCTCGTTGTCGACGGGAACGCCGCTTACCGCTTAAGGCATAGCGCCGGTAAATCCTGGTAAATTTCAGGAAAAGGTGGCGCGTGCATAATTTCGCACGTTCATTGCGACTACTAATAACTTGCATTGCTGGCCTGGGGGCGGCACACTGCGATCTCAATAAGCGTAAATTTCAACTGATGGAACGTGCCATCGTACGTGGACAATAATGGATCGCCGCTTGTATGTCCACGCTTGTGCCATCAACAACAGTAGCCGCGTGTGGACTTGGAGACTACAACTCTGCAAATTGCAGCACGTGTAGGCAGAAGAACGCGCGCCTAACTCTGCATGCTTCTCCTAAAGAAATCTAAAAAACACTTGCGTGCTGGAAACTGTTGTGTGCTTACGTGCGTACAGTACATATTTAGACTACAAAATCTCCAAGAAATATTGTCTATAAAGAAAGAAATAAGGATACAGTACACACCACCGTACCGTACCGGAGAGTACGTATTTACTACACGATGTGCATGCATGCATACATGCATGCACGTTGCTAGCAGTGGAAGCGGCTCGAGACTTTGTGTTTATCGATCTGCATATTGAGACGGGTGGTCTTGCATGGTATGGATCGGAGCGTGTAAAAAAAATGTACGCCTAGCTCTGATAGTCTGCCACTGCTAGTACGTACACGCGCACATGGCACACACACATGGGGTTCGATCGGTGTTCGATCGTGTGGATGGAGATCGACCAAGTGGAACGCCATTGACATTACTTATTATTAGCAGCCATACGTGCCGTGCCTTTTATTATTAGCACACACGCAAGTGTTGCCTACAGTCACCGGTGCCTCTCGTCCTTGGTTCGTCGCAGCTGCCGGTTGAAAGCCAGTTTCTCCCCCGTCCTCAAGAAGCATCGGATATTCCTGCAGCCTTGTAATTAACTCATCTACGATTCACCAAAATTTCCCAATTCGTTGTAAGATTATGTTGATTAAGTTTGTCAGATGAGAAATTGATCGATGAAACATAGGAGCAATACGTATAGGAGTAAGCTATATATGTGCACGTGATGTTCCAATATAATGCATGTACTAGCTTCAGATCGTCTAAGTTAATTTTGGTAATCTTCAAATTCAATTCCTTGCTTGTCTGCTAGTAAGTTTTATTCAAAAATAGTATCAGCAGGAGATGGTTTATTGGGCAAATTTTTTGGCCTCTTTAGCTAGATAGGAGAACAGCCTGTTTTTTAAATTGCTTGTTTGAGGCCCTAAATGACTTCAAATCAAAATCTGTTGAATTACAAAGTTTTCTAACTTTTCGAAACCTACAACTTTCATGTTGACCTTTTTTCATCCGAGGCCGTTTACGAAATTTGAATTTCAAATTTGAGAATATTCAAACTTAGATCTAGCAACTATATGACTTCAAATGACAAAGTTGTCAACTACAAAGTTTCATGACTTGTCAAGATCTACAACTTTCATGTTGACCGTTTTTCCATACAATATAGTGAGAGTAACATTGTTCACAAATCTTATAGGTCTCTCTTATAGTTTTAGAAACTATAACTCTACGAGAGAGATAGGTTTTATGAACAATATTCATATGAATTTGTCAAATGAAGAAATGACCAAAATGAAAGTTGTGCATCTTGAGAAGCCATACAACTTTGCAGTTCAACACTTTTTGATTTAAAGTCATTTACTATTTTAAAATATGATTTGAATGTACCATACACATCACAAAGGGTTCGTGTTACGAACCGTTTGTGATGTGAGGGTTTTTGAAGGAACCGTTTGTGATGGGGACCATCACAAAAACCGTTTGTGATACACATCACAAAGGGTTTTTGAAGGAACCGTTCGTGTTACACATCACAAAGGGTTTTTGAAGGAACCGTTTGTGATGGGGACCATCACAAAAACCGTTTGTGATGTGAGGCCATCACAAACGGTTCGTTCCGAACAGGGGCGGAGACAGCCTAAACAGCCACCGATGTCAGCTATACTGCACTTTGGTGTCAGATATATGCATGAGCAGCCATATGTGTGTTTTCTCACTGAATTTACACAAACCGTCGATGTCAGCTGACATCAACAAAAAGGCCTGGCTCCGCCACTTATTCTGAATTTATCTTGTGGGAAAAGCCACACATCTCCTTCAGACGAAGTCTCTTACGAGTTACGCCTTGATCTCTCGGATTATCTGTCCATAATAAGCACCTAATGATCCATCGTTTAAGCTCTTTATCGCAGGCAGTCGGATGCCACCAGAACATTACGGAAAGCTTCCCCATCTTCCAAGTTCAGTTGCAGCCACCCAGACCGAAAGTGTTCTCGTGGAACGGCCCGGTAGGATCTGGCGCACGGGAAAAATTCGGCCCAGGATGCATGTTTATTCGGCCCAGAACTGGGCTAAAAGGTTTTATTTTATCTAGTTGAGTCCAATCCGCGCATCCGATACATCACAACTAATGTTACAACTAATTCACAAAACCATTCGATAAAACTATACATCGAGGGCTTAGTTTCTTTTATCAACACTAGTAGGTATGCTTGTGGCACGCGGGCGGCGAACCAGCCCCGCCGCCGAGCCACCCCCTCCCTCCCCTTCCCTCCCCTGCCGCCGCCGGAGAGACCTGCGGGAAGTCCACGCGAGCCTCAAGGACGGCGGCGGCGGGGCCAACTTCGGCTGCAGCGGCGCTTCTGGGGCGGCGGAACTGAGCGCGGCGACCTCACCGGTCATGGCGGCGGTGGCGCGGCGCGGGGGGGGGGGGGATCCGACGCGGGATCTGCGGCGCGCGGGGTGGAGCAGCTGCGGGCCGAGTGCGCGGAGGACGACGTCGGGCGACGAAGGCTGCGGCGGCGGTGGCCAGTTGGGCTGCGCGCGGATGGAGAGAAGGCCGGCGCGGTCGGGCGACAAGGCTGCGATGTGCAGCTAAGGCGGCTGGCCGACGACATCGGGCGAGGAGGCTGCGGCAGTGGCGGCGGCCACGTGCGCGGCGGCCACGCTCGGCCTGCGAGGAGCGCGGTGGAGTGCGTGCGGTCGGCAAGGCGTCCGGCGTGGCGAGCGGCTGGGCGGCCGGCGTGGCGAGCTGGACACGCGGCCGGCGAGGCGTGCGGCCGGGCAGTCGGCGAGGCGAGCGGCCGGCGGAGGCGCGCGACCGGCAAGGACTGCGGTCGGCGGAGGGCTTGAGCACGCGGCCGGCATGGCGCGTGGCGCGTTGGTGGCAGAGGCGGCGACAGAGACGGCGGTACGGCGACAGCTCGGCGGCGTTTTGGGTATGGTGCTCAGATAGCGGTGTCCTCCGGCTAGGACGGCCGCAGCAGTGGTCTCGCCTGCCACGGCGAATGCGTGCAGCTGGGCTCGATGCTCCGGGCGAAAAGCCCCGCCAGATTCACTCTGGAGGAATGACGACGGCGCCTTCGGGCGTCGCTTTCCCTGTTGAGGGCGTCATTCAGGAGCTAGAACCCTGCTGCACGAGTCTCTGGGTGAAAACCCGGTCCACTCCTGGACGAGCGACGGCGACGCCTGGGCGTCGTGACCTCCTTGGAGGCGTCGACTCTAGAGACACGTTCGTCCGGCGCCGGCGGCCTACTACTGCGACCGGCCGGCGGAGACAAATCTGTCGGAGGGCATGCGAACATGGGGTTGTCTACCTCACGCCAAGACGTCTGCTCTACGGTCGGTGGCCGGCGGTCTTCATTCGGATGTTGTTCGGCTGCTTGCAGCGTTTTGCGGCGCCTGGTGTTGCATGGCAACTCCAGTGCGGTGCGGGACAGCGTTGAAGGACGGCGCTTGCGGCAACAGCAACCGGTGACGACTTGGCCTGCAGCGGATCGCGGCGGGGTGTTCAGCATGGCTGAACTCTCCTGGTGCGGTACAACGTCGGAAGACGGCGCGGGCGACATCTCCGGTCTCCCGACCCGATGGTGGTGTCTTGTGCGAGGGGGAAAGCAACGTGATGATTCGAGCCACGGCGGCGGTCTGGAGGTTTGAGACAGTCCCTGGGGGTGGGGTGCCCCTTCTTACTTCCTTGACGGCGATCCTTGAGACGAGTTCGGAGCGTGGAGCCGTGTGGCGGGGTGAGGCCCCCGCACACGAGGGCGAGGCGTGCTGAGTTGCGGGTTGGAGGTCCCGCGCACGCGAGAGACGGGAAGTGGCGAGGCCCCCGCGCGTTGAGTTTGCTTCGGACTCGATAGTTTTATGCTGTCGAGCGGTTGGTTTGGGTGCAGCAGCAAGGCGGCGGTGGGTCCTGCACAGCGGTGACCCTCTAGGTGTCGTGGTGTCTACCCCTCCGGCTTCTTTATCGGCGTCAGATCGCTTCAGTGGTTTCGATACCCGCAGGTGGGCGGTTGTAGGTGAAAGCTGCGTCTATGCTTGTCCCCTGTGTCGTCATGTGTTGTGAGTGGCCGGGTTGATGTGTAGGCGAGCGGTAACCCGTGTTGATGTCCCAATCCAACCGGGCGAGTTATTGTTCGTTTTCTTTTTCTTTTCTGTTTCCTGCCTATGGCCTTCCAGGGCCATAGTCTTGTATTTTTTCTGCTATATCAATAGAAACGCACTCGTCGAGTTTTGTTCGTTCAAAAAAAATCTTGAACCAATTGAAGATGCACGTGTAGTGAAACATATGGCTAGTAGCATGCGTGACGCGTGTTTTGAAAAAAAATAAATAAACAAAAATATATATTATAGCATATATAGACCGACATATTATTAAAAAAATAACAAACAGAATAACTCAAGTTCATTAGCCAATAATTTAGCATTTCATAAATAATGTCTAAGATCAACATTATTCTCTTTAGACAACGTGGCATCTTGGAAACAGATTTTTTAGATAATGGATAATTTCATTACCCGGCCTTGACCTTTCGTCTACAGCCCAAATCCAAGTTAACAAACAAAATGCAGCGCTTCCGTCTGCAACACGCACTAAAAAATCAAAGCCACACCAAACAGTTTGACAGGAGAATTAATAAATAATCCTATTACTAATCCTCCAGCCATGGTGAGCGAAGATGCGCAGCGCCAAAACCTCCAGCGCCTGAGCCGTATCCCTTATTTCCTCCCTGTCTTTCTCAAGTCGATGTAGATTCACCCAGAATCGAAGCCAATAAGTTCCTCTGAACAGTACCTGTAAATGAGATTTTTGTGGTGCTTTGTCAAAAACAATATCATTTCTGCCCAACCATATGGACCAACAAAGAGCTGATGCCCCAAATAACATTTGCTGTATAATTTTTTTTCTCCTACCAATTAGCCAATCAGAAAACATGTGATTAAAACTAAGCGGTATAGGACAATTAAAAGCAATCAGCACAACCCTCCATAAAAATTTGGCCATATGACAATCAAAAAGGAGATGTTGAATTGTTTCCTCCTTCGAACAGAAAGAACATAACTTACTTCCGTTCCAATTCCTCCTAGCTAAATTATCCTTTGTTAAGGTTACACCTCTCTTTAGATACCACATGAAAATCTTAATTTTTAGCGGGACCTTCATCTTCCAAATTTTCATATTATGATTCATATGTGCAATATCAGGATGAATAAGAGCCATATACATAGACTTGACAGTAAAAAGACCCGTGGGATTAAGACTCCACCGAAAACTATCTCTCCTATCATTCAACTGCACATGACTTATCCGACCAACTAAATCATGCCAAAGATTTAGATTCTGCCCCACCAGAGTTCTTCTAAAGGAAACGTTCAAAGGTACTCTTGAAAAAACCGAGGCTACCTTATTTTTTTTTCGTCTTGCAATTTGATATAAGGATGGATACTGACTCCTCAAGGAATCATTACCTAACCATCTGTCTTCCCAAAAACGAGTTTGATGCCCATCGTTCACTTGGAAAGTACCCAGATTAGTAAAGGTATCTTTTACTTTCATCAGACCTGACCAGAAGTGTGAATCACCTGGTCTCCTCTGTACTTGTGTAATAGTCTCCTACAGACATATGCTTTCCTCTCCATCCTGCCAACTTCCGCTCAAACTTTTCCTCGACTGCTTTCCAGTCTGAATTACACAGTTTCCTATAGTGCATTGGAATACCTAGGTACCTAAATGGATATGAACCGCAACGACACCCGAATAATTCTGCATATTGCTGCTCATATTCCTTCGCTTGGCCAAAGCAAAAAACCTCACTTTTATGAAAGTTAATTTTAAGACCCGACAATTGCTCAAAAGCGCACAGTAACAGCTTCATGTTAGCTGCTTTTGCAAAATCGTGGTCCATAAAAAGAATAGTGTCGTCCGCATATTGTAGAATGGACAACCCTCCATCTACTAAATGCGGTACAACCCCTGATATATCTGGGAAACACATGAATGGTTATCACTACAAATGGCCTAAGATTCGACTATTGACAAGGTCTAAAATATGCGAGAACGATATAGGTAATAAGTCCAAATGAATCAAGGTTTTCTATCTTTTCACCCACCCCGTTTAAAGTGAAGGTCAGGATAACTAACGACCTGATAAAATTATTCTGTACAGCGTTGTTGGAGACCAGTATATGTATATAAATAATGGTGATCGGATGGTTTCTTTTCGTGTTAACAGACCATGACAGAAACAGGATCTGATAGACTACCGGCACATGCATGCAGTGAGCCGGTGAGCAACAAGTTTCTGCACGAAACGTTGGACCAACCAACTTGATTGTTTTGGAATAATCTGATGATGCCTTTTCTGGTTGCAGACGGATTCATGCATGTTGTTTGATGGGATCGTAATAATTAAATGTGTTTGTTTGCATCCGAAAATGAATTTGTTCTTAAACAGCGTGGCAGCCTGGCAGGTGGTGTTTACATGGATCTAGGGTCAATATGCTGTTACAATTGAACCAACTCACGTTAATATAAGGTACATAAATTCGATTAGCGCGAGGCATCTTATCTAAGTGTACGTTTCCAGTTATGTAGAGTTTCGTCAGCAGCACAAATATTCCTGTTGTTGCTTTTTCAACTGTCAGCACACAGTGTTGTTGGTATATCCGCGTGCCAACACAAACAAGCCTGCAGATCCGCGGATCGATGGATGAGACGGAGAAGAAACAGGTCTCTTGATTGACAAGCCTCTCCTGATCGAACAAAAAGCCTGGATCTGAATGCGGCATTAGGTCTGTCAACCACTATACAAGCACCGGTTGGTCGCCTGGCCAATAATGCTGCTGACAGGTCGATTGATCAGTCACACGCCTAGCTGCACACTTGCACTGTTGCACACTCCTCTAGCTATTATATAAAGCATGCCTCCTCCATCCCGGCTACATACTTCACCGCACCACTCGATCGAGAGGACGAATTCACCAATTGCAAAATATATACTTCATCGCAAACTAGCTAGCTAATGGCGGGGTTTCTAGTATACCTCACCGTCATGGCCGCGGCGCTGATGCCCTCGGCGTTCGCGGCGGAGCTCACCGCGGATTACTACAGCGAGACGTGCCCGCAGGCGCTGACGACCATCAAGCTCCTCGTCGGCGCGGCCATCGTGGGGGAGCCCAGGATGGGGGCGGCGCTGGTCCGCCTCCATTTCCACGACTGCTTCGTCAATGTGAGTAAAGATATGATCGAGTAGCAATATAAAATGTATCTAGCTGATGAGAGATCGAGTAGCAATATAAAATGCATGCCGGCCCCATTCATGACATGTTCTAGCTGAACATAATTAATTAATGTGGTTTGCATCAGGGCTGCGACGGCTCCATCCTGCTGGACGACACCGACGACATGATCGGCGAGAAGACGGCCAGGCCCAACAACAACTCGGTGAGAGGGTTCGAGGTCATCGACACCATCAAGTCCGCCGTCAACACCGTCTGCTTGGGGAACGTCGTCTCCTGCGCTGATATCGTCGCTGTAGCTGCTCGGGATTCCATTGTCGCGGTTAGTCCAGCTGGACACTTATCCACTTAATTATCCACTGCCCATTGCAGTGCAGCACAAAAATTGTCATCTTTTTATATATCGAGCCATGAAAATAAGTTATATTTTTTACAAAAGCGCACTAACCGTATATATGATGATAAGCAACGGAATCCATAAAGTACAATCTCTTCCACACCTAACCCCACTAAGCCTGCCGTGGTAACACCATTTTCCGAAACAAGACAAACTGTCGTCTTTCAGTGATCGATAGAGTACAGCCCCCTCTGTAAGTTTTTCATTTTTTTTTCCAGCCAACTTGCAGAATGTTTTCTTGATTTTTACGAGAGAATCAAATTCAGGCATACCAATTACCAGCAACCTTAGACTGAGAATGTGACGACGTATGTGACCTAAGCTAGTATATATATTCTATATTTTGGTCTGCACGTATATATATGATAGATCATCGTCGATTTGCAGCTTGGAGGAAGCTCGTACGACGTTCTCCTTGGCCGGCGCGACGCGACGACGGCGAGCATGGACGACGCGAACAACGACATCCCGACGCCGTTCATGGACCTGGCGGCGCTGGCGGCCAACTTCGAATCCCACGGCCTGTCCCTGCACGACCTCGTGGTGCTCTCCGGCGGCCACACGCTGGGCTACTCGCGGTGCCTCTTCTTCCGCAGCCGCCTCTACAACGAGACCAGCACGCTGGACCCGGCCTACGCGGCGTCGCTGGACGAGCGCTGCCCGCCGGCGTCGGGGGAGGACGACGACGCGCTGGCGGCGCTGGACGACACCCCCACCACCGTCGACACCGACTACTACCAGGGCCTCATGCAGGGCCGCGCGCTGCTGCACTCGGACCAGGAGCTCTACCAGGGCGGCGCCGGCGACGCCGACGAGCTCGTCAAGTACTACGCCGACAACCCCAGCAAGTTCTGGGAGGACTTCGGCGCCGCCATGGTCAAGCTCGGCAACCTCAGCCCGCTCACCGGCGACGAAGGAGAGGTCAGGGAGAACTGCCGGGTCGTCAACCAGCAGTGATCGAGGGTGAGCTGATTGATCGTCGTCGTGTCAACCGTTCTCTTCTCAGATGTTGCTGCATACGAGTATATGCCTGCAGCTGCACTGCACCGGCTAGCAGCAAGATTCTGCAGTGTGTGTCTTGTCTTGTACGTACTGGAGTGTGCCTATAGTACTTGATTTGTGACAAATTTTCATGTATGTAAGGAATTTTCGCCGAAATGTTTGAAGAAGCAGCTATACGTATTTGGTCCTGATCTTTTTTTTTTCTTTTGAGGGGGAAATCTTTTTTTTCTTTTTTGAAGAAGAGAAGCAGTGACACGTCTTAAGCTCTGGGCTTTTATGTGGATGATTGGGTATAATGGCCCACGGTCCACGGATCAACAACCGCGCGTTGCCGTGACCAGTTAGCAGAATCCCTAATGGGCCTACAAGAAACCTCACACGGAAAGCAGTTTGGGCCGCTTCTTGTTCTGGTCACACGGAAAGCAGATTGGACAGGTAAATTAAGGGTGCACACGGCCCAGGGCCGAGCCGGATGGACTCATTCATGTAGGCCGCGTTGTTCTCTCTCTCAAAAACGAAAAAAGTTAGAGCATCTTCAAAATTAGCTAAAAAATAAAGTCCTAAAATACTAATTCTGGGACCTTATAAAAAATTATTAGGAGAAAAATATACCTTTCTAGCCAACTGTTCGAAAAAAGTTAGGCCAGAAGACAGCCAGGCCATCAATTGTGGGGCCATTGCTTGATTTTTTTTTTGTGGTGAACATATATCACAGTTTTTTGTCCACCTTTTTTTTCTTCGAGGTATTGGGATCTCGAGAGGGGGTAAACTTGGCTCCGAATGGAGTCAGTATTGGGCACACGGAAAAATTAGGAACAGAATTAGACACTGTTGAAGCATTATTTTTCATTTTTATGTCCAAAACTTATTATTGGTAGTGTTTATTGGGTACTTTTGAGATGCTCTTAGGCCGCGTTGCTTTGCCTCTCTCCCGCTTGGTCTGGAACGCCGTGGACCGTTGCCTTTCTGCCATGGCTCTATCAACACGGAAAAGGAAAAATTAGTCCTACAACATCGAAAGATAATGACTTTTAAAAATACCACTAAAGGTTGCAGTCCCTATAATACCACCGAAAGATACAAATAATATCTTAAATTAGCACTACTAAAAATATCTCTTATAATTGTTTTTTGTTCTGTTGGTTGTATTGTCCAATGTGGATGCTATTTTTGTTTTTAATAAAGTCAACAGCTCATTTGTCTGATTCGTTTAAAAACAATCGAGCAGATCCAGAAGACACCATTTAGTTTAGCAAAAACAGTAGTAGTAATAATCTTTCATGCCTTAGGCAAGAAAATGTTACAGTACATGTGCATATATGCCATGTCCGTGGACTTTGTTTCGTATGAGACTTGATCCAACAAGAAAGCGAGCTGGGCATGCCGTTTCAGCATGTACAAACATAAGCTATTTGATTGTGGTTGTATAATGAGTAAATGAGGCCTTATTCGTCCATGGGGCTCATCGTATATATGTATCCTTGTGCTGCCTGGCGACTGCCGACGAATTGAACGTACGTCTTGCTACTAGTTCGCCGCGGAGCATACGTACGGTCCTGGTCCGCCCCTGCGTCCCCGTCAGGGGGCTGATGTTCCCCATCTTCACCATCGCCGTGGCGAAGGCGCTGCTGAACGCCGACGGGTTGGACGCGACGGTGTTGTCGGTGCTGCCGCCGTTGAAGATCCAGCTCCTGGTCGGAGTGCAGGAGCCCCTAGGTTCCTGAAGTAGGCGTTGTCGAAGGCGTTGGGCGTCGTCGTGTCCAGCGGCGCCATGACGGTGCTGCCGCCGGTCGCTTGCTTGGACAAAGCAGTCGTGGAAGTGGAGCCTGAGCGCGCAGGGACGCTACTCCCATGCGAGCTGGCCTCCTGCGCCACCGCGGCGTTCACCGCGCTCTTGATGGTGGAGAGCGCGTTGGGGCACGACGTGGCGTAGAACGTCGACGACAGCTGCGCCGACGCCGACGACGCCATTGCCGCCACCAGCA
>OAMR01000052.1:431659-481448 GCA_900205405.1 Echinochloa crus-galli
ACTAAAAATATCTCTTATAATTGTTTTTTGTTCTGTTGGTTGTATTGTCCAATGTGGATGCTATTTTTGTTTTTAATAAAGTCAACAGCTCATTTGTCTGATTCGTTTAAAAACAATCGAGCAGATCCAGAAGACACCATTTAGTTTAGCAAAAACAGTAGTAGTAATAATCTTTCATGCCTTAGGCAAGAAAATGTTACAGTACATGTGCATATATGCCATGTCCGTGGACTTTGTTTCGTATGAGACTTGATCCAACAAGAAAGCGAGCTGGGCATGCCGTTTCAGCATGTACAAACATAAGCTATTTGATTGTGGTTGTATAATGAGTAAATGAGGCCTTATTCGTCCATGGGGCTCATCGTATATATGTATCCTTGTGCTGCCTGGCGACTGCCGACGAATTGAACGTACGTCTTGCTACTAGTTCGCCGCGGAGCATACGTACGGTCCTGGTCCGCCCCTGCGTCCCCGTCAGGGGGCTGATGTTCCCCATCTTCACCATCGCCGTGGCGAAGGCGCTGCTGAACGCCGACGGGTTGGACGCGACGGTGTTGTCGGTGCTGCCGCCGTTGAAGATCCAGCTCCTGGTCGGAGTGCAGGAGCCCCTAGGTTCCTGAAGTAGGCGTTGTCGAAGGCGTTGGGCGTCGTCGTGTCCAGCGGCGCCATGACGGTGCTGCCGCCGGTCGCTTGCTTGGACAAAGCAGTCGTGGAAGTGGAGCCTGAGCGCGCAGGGACGCTACTCCCATGCGAGCTGGCCTCCTGCGCCACCGCGGCGTTCACCGCGCTCTTGATGGTGGAGAGCGCGTTGGGGCACGACGTGGCGTAGAACGTCGACGACAGCTGCGCCGACGCCGACGACGCCATTGCCGCCACCAGCACCAACAGGCTAAGGCAAGAGGCAGAGGCGGCCATGGCTAGCTACAGCCTACAAGACCAGACTATATATCGAATTATCGATATACCTAGCTAGGCAGCTGATTTTGGTACTCAGCTATATCTGTGAGATCTGCAAGAGAAGGCTGCGTTTGAGGCATGCAATAAGCACGACGGTCGCTCGTATGCGCGGTTTTTTCCCTCTGATTTATATTTATAGAGCCTGCTGCCCGCTGATGGCTGCACATGCCACTAGAGATCGCATGCATGCACAACATCCAAATCGGACGCCGGCCAGACTGGTCCAAGTTAGTCGTCTCTGAATGCCAGCAGCCGCCACTCAATCAGGGATGATTTTTTTTGAAAGGAACGGCAAGAGATTTGCCGTAATTTTATTATAAGGAGAGAAAAAAACGAACAAACACAGACAAAAAAAGAAAAGGACGGTCGGGGGGTGTGTTAGCATTGATCTCCATCAGTTGGCCCAAAGGCCAACTGGGCCCATGATCTGCTCCCTGATCGGGGGAGCCCAACCCATTAGGGTTGCGGGCCCCTGTCGCGCAGCACTATATAAGGGAACTGGGGACCACAGAGACAAGATGTCAGAACTAGTCTGTAGCAGCCGCCCCTAACCCTAACGCCCGATCGAGAGAGTGCTGTGGCGACGGGAAGCTCCGCCGCCCTGTCTGCACTGCGCGTCGCTGCCCTAGCGTAGATCTGCACCGACAGAACGTGGGAGCGAAGGCAAGGTACACGGTTCATCATTTCGTTTGTTCACACAATGCACATACACGCCAAGATGGCACATCCATTTGTTATTCAATATTGTACCCGACGAGATCTACTGATAGAGATCCGAGATTTGGTTTTAACAATGGTATCAGATGCCTAATCTAGCGATTAGATCTTGTTCGGGTTATGTGCAGTGTTAGTTCAAGGAGGAACAGACCCAAATCGAAGGATTAGGGAAAGAAACACTGCAAGAACGCGTCGGATTTTAAAGAAAATCGACGAAGAACTCGAGGATTCAAGCGAATCGAACATTTTCTCCGCCGCCACGGGCGAGGGGGAGATGAGAATGGGTCGCCATGACGGCGGAGCCCTACAGCAAGAAGGATTCAGAAGCGAATCTGTAAAAGACGAGAAAACAAAAGCGAATCTTTTTGCGCTCGTTTTTTGAGCAAATCGACGAAAGTATGAATGATTCAAAGGGAATCAAGACGAATCAGAAACCCTAACCCTAGTTCTATCTCGGGTCAGGGAAAGAAAGGCAAAGATTCAAGTGAATCACAGAATGAACATGCAAGATTCAAAGCGAATCGAATGAACCAAGTCAAGCTACGATCAAAGCTACGATCAAACCCTACTCAGATCCACCACACGAAGGCGGTAACACAGAGCACCACCACGGAGCTCCTCGACGGCGGGGCGCGCACCCGCGAGTGCACGCACGCGCCGGCGAGGGGACCCGCGGAGGCGCCGTCTTTCGCTGACCGCCAAGGGCGGCCACCCATTTCATGGCCATGAGGGCCCTGGAGATTTGGGGGAGAAGCAGCAGGAAGGCGCTGCCGGCCATGGCGCGATGACGCGAGAAGGCGGCGCGGCGGCGTCAGGCCACCGGCCATGTGGCACGTCTACGCGCGAGAAAAAGAGCTCGGCAGCTCGCCGCCGGCCATGGCTGCGTGCGCGCAAGGGCGCGGCGGCACAACGACGCAGAGCGGCGCGAGCGAGCCAGCCGCGCAGCTGCGCGAGAGAGGGAGAGAAATGAGGCTAGGGTTCGGGGGCGAGCCGGACGGCGAGCCTTTTATGCCGCCGATCTCTGCGGCTGACCGTCCGATCGAGCGAACGGACGAGATCGACGCGGGGGTGGGGAAGCCGGCGCGCGCTGGGCCGAATTGGCGGCCCAAGCCCAGGTTGCGGCCTGCCAGCCGCGGCGCGAGCGGGCCAGTGCTCTGCGGGCCGAGCGAGCGCCCGAGCTGAGAGGGCGAGCGGGCCGCCGCGCGCGTGTGCGCACTCGTGGGCCGAGGAGCGCACGAGGGAGAGTGGGCCAAGCAGGCCGAGCGCAGGAGTTTTTGGACCGCACAGCGCACGCGAGCGTTGGGCCGAGCTGGAGAGCGAGCTGGGCCGCGCATGCGTGAGGAAAAGAGAGAAGGCCGTGGACCGTTTCTGGTCGCGGGCCGATATCGAGATTTTAATGTACAGTAGCGTTTGTTAATTGTTTGAATGGTTTTCAGGCAATTTTGAATAGAATTCAAGTTGATTTTTGAGTCAATTTGCCCCTGTTTAAATTTGAACCAAAGGGATAATTTTTAAGAGGGTAAATTAGAAGAGTTTTGCTACTGTTTATGTGCATTTAAATAAGTTTTTCGCTGCAAGTTATCTTTTAGAGAAAAGATAAGAAAAGGAAATGCATCTAAAAGTAAAGTCTTTTATATCAAGTTTCCGCTGCGAATAAAGTTTCATCCCCTAATTGAGTTAGAGGAGCTTAAAGGCATTTCTTTTAAAGAGTTAATTATGATATTGTTATTTTCGGACCAAAGTTGATGATAGCAATATTATAATTTTAATATTAAAGTTTGTATTTCTGATAATTTTGGTGTCAAAAGTGACCAAATGTTTCAGAGAGAAGTCAAAAGTTTTTATCTCTAATATTTTTTGAGTCAAAGTGACCAAAATTTAAGAGAGTAGTTTAAACGTCAAGAGAGAGTCTTGATAGAGAAAAGCATATTTTATCATGTTGTTCATGATTTGCTGAGATAAAGATTATAATATTGCTGCCTTCTGACCAAAGTTGATGATAGCGATATTGTATCACGCATTAGTTCTATTTCTTCCCAAAGGTGATGTAGAATTAATCTAGAATCATGTTGTATGTTTTAAGATAAATCATATAATTTTTCATGAGAGAAAAGATAGTGGACGTCGATTTCTATCAACGATCAAGGTCACTCAGCAAAAGTGCTGGGTATATGAATAAAAAGGCTTTATTTAAGCAAAGTTTAGGCATTTTGTATATCAAAATGAGTTTAATTTTTCTCTCATGTATATTTTTTTCGCTGTTAATTAGTTAATTAATTTTCTGATTAAGTTGGAACCAAAGGGAAGATTTAACCAGAAAATGAGTTTTACGTGGATGTTTTATACATCGTAAATTTGTTTGCATCATTATAGTATGATGTGAATTGTAACAAGTAGTGCACCTGTCTAATTTTGACCAAAGTTAAATTATGCATGTGTATAACAGAGTATTAAAAGCTATTTTCAGACATTTAACGAAGAGTTAAGAGTTATTTTCAGACACTCCAAATGTCCTGAGAGCATATTCCGTATGACGGGAGAGTTTAGGCATAAAGATTATGCTAGTCAATCCTGCATGTCAGGAGAAGTTCCAAAGTATTATCCTGTGTTGACAGGAGAGGTTTATGATGACTCCAAAAGTAAGAAGATCATAAAGTTGATCTAATAAATAATGGCTTAGAGTGGCACATTTTAACTGATTCACATCGGTTAAAGCATGTGTGCTGCAAAATATTCAGATTTATTTCTGGATCTACTGAGTAAATGGAAGCCACCCGCATGGCGGGAAAGAGTTAAGATAATACCCGCATGGCGGGATAAACTAGAATAGTGGTGCCCTCATAAGGAGTCCACTCTTAAGAGTTAATTTATGGCATTGTCATTATTCTGACTAAAATTGTTGATGACAATGTTGTAAACAGTTTATACTGAGTTTCTGCGTTAATTCTATTTTCTGCCTAAAGGTGATGTAGGATTAATGTAGAAGTAAGATAAAGAAAGACGACCCAATGACATTTAAGTGTATCTTGCAAGAGCAAGAGTAGTTTTGAGGTAGTTCTTTAAGCTATCCAAACAAAACATGGAATATGTGAGTTTAACTTGCATAAGTATAGCAGATAAAGTACTCTGTTAAGTTCTTAAAGTACAACAAGGAAAGAGTACTCCCATATGAAGTTGAGAAATGTCTTCGTTACGTGATAAGATCATGTGATTGAAGCAAGTTTAGTTAAATTCCTCGTTAACAAGAGTTTCTGTACTAAGTTTCGAAATTATGGCATTGGAAGTCATGCCATATTTCGAGGGGGAGATGATCCCTATGCTAAGTGCAATGCACAGTATGCAGTTAAAACAGATGATCTATTAAGTAGTTGTGACCATCAAGGGGAGTACAGCGGTCATAATCGATACCCCAAAGAAAAGAGATAGCTAAATTCCTGGTTTTTCTGGATTATAGCGTAGTTAACTAGTATTCATACTGGTCAAGATAGTTTAAACCCAAATAAGAAAAGGTACACCATCTTTACAGATGATGGGAGAATTTGGGGGAGTATGGTACATGGATACCGAACTCCAACAGTCTGGGGAGTATGGTACAAGGAGACCTAACTCCATCTAGAACATAGAAATAAACATGGTAGCTTGAGAAATTTACCCAAAAGGGGAAGCGGGTGAGTCTGCCCGTCGTTTTTTCTCACTACCCAATGAGCGTCTGTTGTTATTCTACCTGTGGCGAAAGGTTGCCACACACATGTGGAGAGCATGGTATGTCCTAAACTCCACATGGAGACAAAAGTGAATGAGGCACCTCTCCTTCAGGATCCCATAGTCATCATTGTTGCATGTAAGAAAGAATAACAACAACTAGTTATGAGTAAAAGAATCCGAGAGAAGTCTTGGAAATTGCTAGAGGAGTCAAACCAGTGGACTGTGATGTGTCTACAAAGCTATATGTGACTCTAAAGGCAATGAGAATAGACATGACTTATGTCAAAAGGTCTCGTGCAAAGGAGTGACTTGAGTTACGACAAGGTGTCGTCTGAAATAAGTTTTGGGTTTTAGCAAGAATCATGAGGACAATTGCATTTGTGCAAAGTTTAAGAATTGGAAACATGTTTTCCTATCTTGTATGACATTCTACTTTCTGGTAGTCATGTTAGTCTGCTATTGCAGAAGAAGTTATTGTCCTCAAAGTTTTGGTAACAGAGTTACAACCAAAGGGGTATTAGGATTATCGCAAAGAGCACACTTAGAAAAGAATTCTAGTATGCGTGCAAATCAGCCTACGCCTGTTCTATATGTTGTCAAGGGTAATAGATTTGGAATTATAGTATTCCAGGAACCAATATAAGATCGATCGAATGAAAGTGGTTCAGTGTGCTTCAACTGTTGGAAGCAGAGTCAGATGCTCAAGAAAAGTATTTGCCCTGACATAGTTCGAGTATCCGGGAAATTTTGGCAGAAGTCCAGTCGAACATAGATCACTGGAATGGAGTTAAAGAAAAGTTTTATGCAATAATCTTGCAGAGTGTTGTAAGCCTCATGCTGAATAAGAAAGTAACAAGTACTCACAAAAGATTGTGAGTAAAGAGAATTAAGTTTTCGCGAGTTGTTTAGTGAAGCCCACAGTAGTAGCTGACACTCGAGTTTGGAGTTTTATTGTGGAAGAAATCTCCAAAAGAAAAATAGTTGTGAGTCATGAGTTAAGCATACTCAAGGTTCACCATGACAAGAGTCATGAGATTTAGCATATCCAAGGTTCAGCATGATATGAGGCTACACAACAGGCTAAACGGTTAAAGAAACCTTTACCCGGAATAGATAATGGTAAACAACAGTAATATACCATTCGATCTTCTCTCCCATAGAAACATGTCAAGTGTGCTGCCAAACACATTGAAAAAGAGACATATGTTGCAAGGGAGAAAATCCAGAATCATCTAGTAGCATTGAGCATACAGGTATTGAGAAAATACTTGCGGATCCGCTTACCAAAGGTCTACTGCCCAGTGTGTTGAGAGAACACATAATCGACATGGGTCTATGGTAGAACCTGTGATTTCTGGATTACTAAGGGCCTAGATTAAGATCCGTTCAAAACAAGTAAATGTACTGTGGCTGGTTAATCTGATGGTAATTACTGTTACGATGACCCTGTTCGGTATACTTATTTGTGATGAAGTGGGTACCCCAGCGAAGAGCTGAAGTTTAAAAGAAACATAAGATGAGATCAAGGGGAAGATTGTTAGTATTGATCTCCATCAGTTGGCCCAAAGGCCAACTGGACCCATGATCTGCTCCCTGATCGGGGGAGCCCAACCCATTAGGGTTGCGGGCCCCTGTCGCGCAGCACTATATAAGGAAACTGGGGACCACAGAGACAAGATGTCAGAACTAGTCTGTAGCAGCCGCCCCTAACCCTAACGCGCGATCGAGAGAGTGCTGTGGCGACGGGAAGCTCCGCCGCCCTGTCTGCACTGCGCGTCGCTGCCCTAGCGCAGATCTGCACCGACAGAACGTGGGAGCGAAGGCAAGGTACACGGTTCATCATTTTGTTTGTTCACACAATGCACATACACGCCAAGATGGCACATCCATTTGTTATTCAATATTGTACCCGACGAGATCTACTGATAGAGATCCGAGATTTGGTTTTAACAGGGTGGTGACACCAAAAACAACAGGCAACTAGATCGATCAGGGATGATTCATTATTGACCAGTACACGATTCGCAGTGGCAGCCTACAAGACATATATGCACCGGCTCAACTGATCGAATTCGTCTTCGTTGGTGCAGTTTTGTATGCATATGCATCCAAGCAAGCTAAGGGCCACGATCGATGTCCGATTCGAAAATAACTGCTATGGCGGCCCCAGATGCACCACCAACTCGATATGATGGGGCTTGTTCTGCTGCAGATAGCCTTGAGAATAGTATGCCAACAGCGAAACAACGGCATAGCATTTTTAGCGTCAAGAGAAGATATAGTAATTCATTTATTTGTCCCTGTGCATGCAACTAGCTAAAATCTTACATTTATACTGCTTGATGGAAGCTTCACGGTAACTTTCACACGGTAGAAGTGGAAAAGAGACTCCTAAAAGAATGGGAAAAATAGCTTACTATCGAATTTGTAGATTTAATCATATTGAGAATTATGAAGTCGGTACAAATCATTTGCATACTATTTATAAGATTTATGATAGTTAATAACTAAATTAAGAATTATGAAGTCGGCCACGACAAGATAATGGAAGTTAGTGCTTAACTAAATAAATATTGAACACACACGGAGGTGCAATTAATACAAATGGAGAAACTGTAATGATGAAGATGGAAACAAATCTATACTATAAGGATTCAGTACTTTTGTAAACTCTTCTCACCAAAAAAAAATCCTATCCACCCCTCACGGAGGACCCACATATCAGGTCCAACGGTGGAAACGACGTGGAAAGTTTTTTAAAAATGATGTTTCTAGCGAGTTTTTGTCATTTTGGGCATTACTTTTCTCACCAAAGATTTTCTTTACACACCCCACATACCCACCAATCAAAATAAATATATTAAAATATGATTTGGATATCAGAACTACGGAGGCATATCCTAATACGATACGTCCGCATGTTGCCAAGATTTGGATGCGGGCAAAATCACCGTGATGTTGTTATAATAATCATGTGGGGGCATACAAGAGTCCAACCGTACAAGGAAATATCTCCTGAACTATAGAAATTACATGCCATAATTCTAACAGCTAAAAGATTACGTGATGCCCCTTGTGCCCATGTTGTTGCCGTGTCAGTTTTCGATGGGAGGGCAATAAGATACGCACAGCCCCTTCTAGGTTTCTCATCTGCGCTGTCGCCGGTGCTGCCCAAGCCGAGCCTTGTCCTGCCTGACGCGCCATCGCTGCTCACCACCTAGAGGAGCTGTACGTGTTGTCGTCAGGAGATTTGCCGCATCATCGTGAAGGCCAATCTCAGGTGCCGCCGCCGTTGATATGCTTTCAGGGGAGCACTACGTAAAGGTCGAACGCCAGCCATCCTCGTCGACTTCGATCAGTCTTCGTCGAAGTGCCGAGGTGTTCCGCGTACGTTTCTCTTTTGTCCTTCTACGTGATTGATTTGCTCATGATTTTTCTTATCTACTAGGATAGCGACAGCATATGTTGTCCTTGCTCGTAAATTTTATGGTGGTTCGGAGCGCGCGCGACACTCGGTATATGTACTCAGCATCGACCAAACAGCCCGTGGCAAGGACGCGCACTGGGGTTAACAGAAGTATTTTTCTTTGTCAGGAGCTATTTCGATTCCCCAGGCTCTCTCTTTACGCTACTGGCACACTAATCTGCATCTTTCTTTATTAATACAAAAGCCGGAATCACCCCGGCACTCGCGGGGGAGGACAATGCACGTGTCGTTTGCTATATTTAAATGTTTCGATGGGATGGTGATGTGATGTGGATGTGATTGAAAGTTTGGGTTTCTAGGGGAGGTAAACACAGCCATTGCTGCCTTAGATATGAAAGCGTGCGTGAGAGGGCAGCACATGCAGGCCATTGGCGCGACGCAACGTTCCATCGCCTGATGTCTGCTCCGCTGGCTGACATGCCTAGGAATCGATAGATACGGCTGCCACCGCCGTCCACTACCCCAACTATGCCGGTGGTTACCATGCCACCAATTGCTATCGTTCTCTCCCATACCGGCGGTGATCCTGCTGCCACCCGTTGCTGCCGTATGTACATTTTGCTATAATATAAAAAAATATTTTTGATAGTTTTTTGTGAATATATAATTTGGTTCATCATATTTCTAAAAATTATTATGTTTCTAAAAACACACGCGTTTCGCGCGTGCATGACTACTAGAGTGATTTCGTAATCGAAGTCTATTGCAACCTAAGTAACAGGTATTGTGTTAAAAACAAATACGAAGGAGAGCAGAAAGATATGCGATTCCGATTAGGTTTATTATTTTTGGGTTCCAGATTAATTTATCCATGAAATTGTAATATATAGTTTTGTCTACTTTAAAGTTGTAGCCAAGCACGGATTAATAGGCTAATACATATTAGAATGGTTGGTGCCAAGTAGGGGTGGGCATTCCGGTTACCGGGAAAAGTTCGGGTCGGATTTTTCCGGTTTTAAAAATTGAAACCCGAAATTTATCCTCAAAAGTTCGGGTCGGGTTTTTCGGGTTTTTGATAATTTTGGGTTCGGGTTCGGGTTACCCGAACTACCTCATTATAACAAAGTGAAACAAAATTTTGGTAACATTTGAGAGACCTAACATCATTTAAGCCTAAAAATAACACAATGATATATCTATTAACTGTCAAAAGGATCATACTAACATAGAGCAATAGTGTTTTGACATAATAGAAAAAAAATATAAACTATACGACCCACTAAATTATCTTATGAATTGCAATATATAGAATTTCTAACATATTTCGGGTAGTTCGGGTTATTCAGGTACCGTGGGCTCAAACCCGAATTACCCTAATTTAATTCGGGTTACGGGATTTCAAACCCGATCTAACTTCGGATTTTTTAGATTTCGGGTTTTTCGGGTTCGAGCTCGAGTTTTTCGGGTTCGGGCTTCGGGTATCGAGTTTTGTCACGAGCAGTATACTATATCGGCTATGATACACCGCGTATGCCTTAATCCGGGAACATGCATGCATGTTGCGTCTTGCGTGTGTGATGTGTCGATATACAAGCACGTAACCATCGTGATCGATGATTTATAAACAAGTACGAAGAAAAGCATATTTGGATTAGAGAAGACTTTTGCAACTTTATTAGAGATGTGAGGGACAGTTTGGCGATCCGATAGGCCATTAATTTTCCACCAGAAAAGAACATGTTTTTCAAGGGGATTTCTACGCGAATTTAACATGAGATAGTTCAATTCAAGTAGGAATTTGGGAAAATACGCTTTTAAAAATATATAAATTTATTGGTCCGTAATTAAATTTCCAATTTAGCTACACTATTATATTGTCACCTTGGCAGTACTAATTCTCGTATGTGTGAAACACAACATAACGAAGATACTCATATATACACATGCACTCTAGCTGAGTTTAAAACTCAAACTCTGATGTGAACAGAGTTTTGCTACAAGCAACCTTACTGATTAAATGTGTGCCAGTAGTACATATCTCGTTCATTTAGCGCGATGACTAGTATAACCTGCAGGTTCCTACGTCATTCTCATCTAGCTAGCTACACATTGACCACGAGTCCACGTGATGAGTAGCACCGGACGAAACAGCTTGGACTGATTCTTAGGCAAAATAAAGGTCAGCATTTGTCGAAAAATCCACCTTCTCATGAAGGCACGCGAGCGTTAACAAGTTAGCATCTCGATTATGAACGATGCTGACAACTTGATTAATTTCCATTTGCACATACTCTCTTTCACTCTAACATCATCCAATACGGGACGCCTAAACATCAATTGGCTAATTTATGTCTTTTGAGTCATCTTTATTAATTAGGGCAACGTATTCTATGCAAACTAACTTCGTGTGCAAACTATACAAACTCTCATCACAGTCGCCGGATCCCTCCGATGGACACATAGAGAGGTGGAAAATTTTAACACTTAAATCCTTCCACCGTTGCTTTTTAACTACAGATTTTCTAAAACCCCCTCCTACCGGACCTGCCGCGCGCCGTCGTTTCCCGTGGACGCCGCCGTCGTTTTTTTTTCGCCGCGACTGCCGCCCACGCCGGCCCTTCCGAGCGCCGCCGCCCCCTCACCAGCCCGCCTACGGCGCTGGAAAATGATCCCCAGGATCACAGGCAAAATGTGAAATGCCAACTTCTTGTTGTATATCCCATCTCACCAAATGTGAAATTGCCGATGTGGAAAGCGATTTGGCATCTGATGGATTTCCGGCGGAAGAAACCAAGCAGGATGGTCTGTCCGGCAGTCCGGCCGGTCTTCGGTTTGATTCCGGCGAGATCCTGGTGGCTACTCGCGGCCGCACGAGTCGGGAGGGTCAGGGCAATTGATTCATCTTTCTGAATCCCTTGCTAGCCGCGGTCAGCAACAAGTTCCTCGTTTGATTTCTTTTTCTTCCTCTCCCGTTTTTTCAACGATCTCCAATCCTGGCGCTAGCGCTACTAGTGTTAAAATGGATTACAACATGCGACAAGACGCAACTTTTCGCTGACGAGATTCAGAGTCCTTGTTTTCCTCTTCGTCTGACGGGGTAAAAGCAACCTTCGTCGAAGGGCCGGCGCCGGCGGCAGTCGGGCGTCCACGGGAAACGACGGCGCGCGGCAGGTCGGGCAGCAGGGTGTTTTAGAAAATCTGTAGTTAAAGCTAACGGTGTGAGGATTTAAGTGCTAAAATTTCTCAACTTTCTATGTGGCCATCAGATAGGGATCCGGCGGCTGTGGTGGGAGTTTGCATAGTTTGCATACAAAGCTAGTTTGCATAGGATACGTTGCCATTAATTAGGCCCCTAGATCTGCTGCAGGTATTGATAAACTTGAGGTACTGTATATTTGTTTCGAAAACTTTGTGTGATTTGCAAAAAGAGAAAAAAAAGAAAAAAACTTAGTTTTTTTTTGAGAATCAGAAAAAAAACTTAGTGCGCCTGATTCATTCCGTGGGCTCTTTCCTCTCCCTTCGGCCTGCTAGGCTGCGTGGGCTTTTGAAACCTTAGTGCGCCTTATTCGTTCCATGAGCTGTTGTCTTCGCTTCGTGTCTTTTTTTTTCTAGCTGGTGTTATGGTTCATTTCTTTTTTAGAGAATACAATATTTACCAATTTATAGTCATTGCTTTCCAACCGAATTATTCTATTCCACTTCTAAATAGACAAACGAATGAACCGATCATAGATCTAGATCAATAACAGGGTTCCTTATTTGGGGAGGAGGATTCAGTCACGGCGTAACTGGCGCTAGGAGACAAGGGAAATCACTGTGTCGAGGTACTGTAGCGATGCACTGTCCTCCGGATAATGTTTAACACTGGATAATGTTTAACACTGTAGCAGGTGTACTGTTCATAAGATCCCATCGTTGATCTTGAGATGAACGGTTTTTAGGAGGGGGCAAGTCACCGCTACAGTGCTCGGTGACTTGCCTCCGGTAAGTCACTGAATCTCACTCCCTTATTTGGGGTGGAACCCGTCGAAAACTTTCCATGTATCTAGAATCATCATTTTTTCATATTTGTAAACTTTTATGTCTTTTCAACCGTTAGACCTGATATGTGGGTCCTCTATGAGGGTATGTAGGAATTTTTTAGATAGAACGTGACAGTATATATATGGATAGACTTGAAAATCTTTTTTGGGTCCTTTTGGTTGAGCTGTAGCCTTTAGGAAAGTACATGTGAGCTGCGACTTTTGGTAAAGTAACTGTGGGCTGTCCAAAAGTCGTTTGGTGCAATATGTCATTCATGGTCCCCGTCTCCTTCTCTCACTGACGAGTGGACCCGCTCGTCAGCTCCCCCTCCTTCCTCCAATCTCTCCACTGCTCCATCGACGGCACATGGGGGCGGCGGGCCCACCTGGGCAGCGCGGGGCGGTGATGGGTCGCCGGGGTAACGCGGACCGGCGGGGCTGCACGGGGTCGGTGGGGCATCTGCGCCGCCAGCGGTGGGGCTGTAGTGCATGCAAGTGGCGCAGCTGATGACGCCCGCCGTCCGCGTCCCTGCCTACAATTGCGTCAAGGCCGCCGCCGGGGGCTTCCCGTCCGTCGACTTCGCCCGCACCACCGGGCTGCCGGCCTCTTGCGGCTTCTCCATCAGCTTCACCATCTCCCCAAACATCACGCGGGGCTGCACGGGGGCGTGGCATGCAGCTTTTGCTTGAAACCTCTTCCTTAGGGTATCTCTTTTAGTTGGCTCTGAGATTTTAGAAAGTCAAAGCTCTTCTAAGAAACCTAACCAAAAGGATCCTTTAATGGCTTTCGCTGGGTCTGGGAGAGGAACGGGAAAGAAGGGTCGGGTGAGTGTGCCCTAAAAAACAGATAGATGCGAAGGGTTGCAGACCGTGAAATATACGAGCGGAGGGAGCACAAACGGTGAAAGAAGCGGAGGGAGTTGAGCGGTGAAAGAAGCGCATCCGTGTGGGCTGGACGGGACGGGTTCGTTCGATGCATTTTGCAGCATGCATGGGGCGGTCCAGGATGAGATGGGAATAATCGAAGTATCTGCACTAAACTATGCAGAGGATTGAACGGTACAACTGAAATATATATATATATATATATATATACTGTTATCTCTATAAGGCCCTGTTTGGATCCACCCTAAATAAAAATTAGCTAGCTAATTGGTAGTGATTTATTTTAGCTAGCTAAAGAGTACCTAGCTAAGCTTTAGCTGGATGTGTTGGGATCCATCAGCTAATTGAATTAATTGGACCATCCTACCCTTCATTAATTATGGACAGAGTTGGGTGACATTGG
Organism: Echinochloa crus-galli; assembly: GCA_900205405.1. NCBI lineage: Eukaryota > Viridiplantae > Streptophyta > Magnoliopsida > Poales > Poaceae > Echinochloa > Echinochloa crus-galli. The sequence continues at coordinate 445,776 of OAMR01000052.1, forward strand.
AAAATTTCCATAAACAGGCGGGGGTATTTTGGTCTTTGAACTCATTTAGCTGGGTTTAACTAGGCTCAGCCAGCTAAAGAAATCGTGTACCGTTTGGCATGCAGCTAAAGTTTTGCTGAGTTTTAGCTACTCTCGTTTGGATCCCTAGCAGCGAAACTTTAGCAGCTAAAGTTTAGCCGGTGGATCCAAACAAGGCCTAAATCTAATGGTTAAAAATGAAAGGAACCGGTTATAAGGAATCAAAATCGTGGACTAGGAACCGGATCCCAAATTAATTGGAAGGGTAGTTTAGTCCTTTCGTGTTAGCATTACTAGCAAGGTGGCCCGCGTAAACAACACGGTTAGCTAGCTTTTCTATGTTAACAACTTGGAGATTTTTACTTGATAATATATTTATCTATTTTTTATTTTATTGTCGTTATTTGTATGGCCCAAACTCTTTTTTATCATTAAGCTACGTACCACGGAATAAAATCTAATTGTACATAAAGTTAGAAAGTCAACAATATAGGTAGATAGTTTTTTATAGGGACCTTTTTTATGCAACAACTTGGTATTTTTATGTGATATGTTTTCTTACTTATATACAACATAGTTTTTGGTATTTATTTAAACTATTATAACTTTGTATTGTCTTGTAGTATAATTTTATGTCACAGAGTTTTACATATGATGATAAATTATTCTTTATATTTAGAACCTGTGTAGAACTTTCTTATGACAATGCACAAATAATCAAAACTACTACACCTACCCCTACTTATACCAATCCTTTTTCCCCTCAAGTTTATGCTCCTTTTCTTTTAGTTTTCCGCTTCCCCACACAATGGTGAAATTGAGCCGAATAACAATAACAGTGTCGGGTGAAATGTCTCTTCCCCTCACAATAGAATCAATCTTATCTCAAAAATTGAATACAAATTTCTATAATTTTGGTTGATGCTTGATATTCTTCTAAAATCGACTTTGACATGTTTGTGTCTCCCCAAAATTCACCATTTTTCTTTTTGAAATAAATGCACAACAAATTTACTACCGGCTTATGGATGAGGAAACAACACATCCTTACAATTTAGGGAAAAAATAATGATGCCGTTGACTACTCAACAGGCAAGAATTGTCAATTGTGGGACATGTTTGTTTCTTGAGTTTATTGAATGTACTTGTCCTCTGTTCCTCATTTATTACATAGCAACTCCAGTAGCTATTCACTTCACTGCTAGCACATAGCTCTTCTCTTCCATTTTAATCTTCTCTAAGCCATCTTTCTTGAATCCAAAATGCGTACAATATAACATAATTGTAGTTAGAGTCGAAGTCTCGGCAGGGATAATTCTTAGTTTTTTATCTTCATTGGTAACATGATATCACTGTAAATTAGATTATTTGATATCACACCCGTATTGATGCTATGGCATTTTTTTGTTATGGTTATATGATTCGTTTGTTGGTTCTAGATATTGACTCATATATAATATATATATATATATATATTTCAGTTGTACCGTTCAATCCTCTGCATAGTTTAGTGCAGATACTTCGATTATTCCCATCTCATCCTGGACCGCCCCATGCATGCTGCAAAATGATATATATATATATATCTAGTAGAGTGCTGTATTAAAAAACATATTGAACAAGAATTTTATCTTTTCACAACACAATACAACTGATATAAAAAACTTTTAAAGCGTATATATATTAAAAATCGAACACATCTCTCATAGTACTTCAGGTTATTGGACGGCTGGCTACATATGTCTGACCGGTTCAATTCTCGGGATTGATGAATGCACCAATAAAAAGGAACAAATTAACATTGGTTCAAGATGAAAGCCATTTTCCGACTAAGAAAACATAGAATCAAATATACTACCTTGTGTAAATTGTTTGCTTTGCATGCACGATTCCCTTGTCTTCAGAACCTAATTTTGTTTTTCCAACTAAGACATGCAGCCATATTGCATCCTGTCTTTCTCCCTCTTCAGATCTTTTAGAGAAATATACTCAATATACCACCAGCATCGTCACGCGTTGAAACACATATATATGGCCCGCGCATTACAAAATAATCGCAAAACCTACATGATTGAGTCATTTTATATAGTGCCAACGTAACAAGAAAGTTAAAATAAAGAGGACACGAGAATTTTGAATCAATTGGGCCATCGTAATACAGATCGAAAAGGGAAAGTTGATGCTGCAAACGAAGGAACATTAAGGAACAACAAAACTACCGGCACACAAAAACCATAGAGAGCACCTGGCCATACCTCCACTTCAAAGTTCACCAACTATTAGGCAGATAGGACTAAACCACCGAGGTTTTAGTAAAACTGGACCAACAGAACAATGCAGACACGCAGCAGCAGAAACAGTACAAATCAGTTGCAATTGAGCAATAAGCATATCAGACTCAAGACTATCAGCTATCAAATATTCTACTGCATGGACTAGCACATTTCATCACACAAAAACATCATAAAAATAAAAAAAAGGAAGTGGTACTAGGCTTCAAATATTTGCATTAAAACATTGCTAATGTGTTACTGGATAGCACATGCACCTCTGGCCTTCAAGGACACAAGCGCCTTACTCCTGACATCACGGGCAAACAGGATGTCCTCGTAGATATTCAAGCATCTTGTCTTATGGAGCTTACTTTCATACTTGTGTGCTTGATCCACCAATGTATTTTTCAAATGTTCCGGCAACATCTGAAACAAAACAGTGGTTTCTCACATTGCACACGGTGACAGTATTTAGTAAAGGGAACATCCATAAGCTTATTGTACATCTGGATAGCATTACTATTTACCTCACCAGAAGTTCCCGTTTCAATTTCATCATTAGGGTAAGATAGTAATTTAAGGGCAGCCGCAAGTTTTTGTAGATCCCAGTCCTGACAATCTATACCAGATACCTCACTAAGACATTTACCACGACGGTGCAAATACCCAGCAAAGCTATTCACGCGGTAGTCAGACTCGTACAGAGCAGTTGCTATGGTGATAAGATCTTCATCAACCTGCACATATGGAGTGGGCTCAAAGTAATAATACAAGAAAACAGAAAGCACCGATCTGAAATATGGGAAAAGAAGAAATAAGCTCACCATATCTGCCTCCAGGTCGACGCCATACTTCTTCAGGACATGTTGCATTCCTTTACTCATATGGCGGCGGTCCACCATAGTCAGCTCGCATGTTTCAGTGGGCACTAAACTCTTCATTGTGTGCTTCAGGCCCCACATCAATTCCATCACATTTTCACCAAACAGGCAATGTATTTTCTGAAAAATCCACAGGAAATATGATGAGGACACAAGACTTTCAGATGTAAGTAAACAAAAGAAGCACATACTCACCATTTTGTCTTCAATGATCGTTTGATAGATCTTTTTCCCAACCGCAATTTTCTGCCCACTGCTATAATGTGTCATGATCATCTTTTTAAGCTGCTTACTGAGACCAGTATTTTGGTTGATGGCAACAGACTTGTCCTCAAATATTTGAAAATCTAGCAGGCACACAACCTAATGAATAAATAAAGGAAATAAACAAACAAACAAATATGAGTACGGTAATTGGTAGATTTCAATCACGATACAAGGGAAAGGACACTTCAGCAGAAATCTAGCAGGCAGACAACCTAATGAATAAATAAAAGAAATAAACAAACAAACAAATATGAGTATGAGTACGGTAATTGGTAGATTTCAATCACGATACAAGGGAAAGGACACTTTAGCAGATGTAGCATCACATTTAAGTCCTCAATCCTCAAACATCGAATTATTGTAGCGCAGTTCAAAACAATTTAAGTTTTTGAAAACAAAATGGTGTGTTCTGTGGTAGAATCAATCATCCAAACGCATCTACAAGCCAGAAATAGGTGCATGGCAATAACATCACAGGTTACACCCCATGCCAAATGTGCATGCATTATTGCGTCACATAACATGCTCTAAACAACAGGGGTAAAATATGTTTTGAACTGTTAAATTAGTAAACAACCAACAAGCTCCTTCATTATTCCCTTTAACCAATGAATAGAGTAACATAAATAGGAATTAGACATGCAGGACACAAGGGCTACTCACTCTGTCTCTCCTTGACGTCGTAAACTGTACCCATATGTCCTGAAGAAGTTTGAAGAAACCAGGAAAATTAGATCAATGATAAATACAACAACAACAAGAACAACAGCATAGCCTGTCAGTCCCAAGTAAGTTGGGGTAGGTTAGATCAATTAATACAGACAAGACAAAGAAAGTGCATGGCTAAAAGAATTAACAAATCAAAGTACCTCCAAGGCTCCAATGCGAAAGAGATAGCAGCCATAATATTTCAGCAGTGCAAATCCAGAGGGTGTCTCAAAGAGCACCAAGATAAAACCATAATGCCCTAACCACTTTGCTGGAAACAGAGATACGAAATCAGGCAAGCAAGAATAATTAAAGCTTTAATTCAGCCTAGTTCAGCCGTGGATCAGAGGCTGGATGCCCTCAATCCTGCCAGATCTGCGGCACCGGCCTGACCACTGCATCCCCGTCGCTCATGCTACGGTCACCGACCCTCCAAAAAATTAAGCCCGACCTACTAAGGGAACGGGATTTTCGGGTATGTGGAATCTCGTATAAGCACATAATCTAACTCGCTTAGAATCTCTGCATTGGAATGCAAGTTCTACGCTAGGATTTTGCAAGGGTTCCATTTTTTTTTGTCTGGGTCGATTCAGAGGAGTATGGGGACTCACCTATGTCAGCTTCAGAAGATCCTGTTGGGGCAGGAGGAGGAAAGGATGACGGAGAAGCGGAATGACCGCCACCGTGCTTCCCTGCGGCCGGTCGCCGAGATTTCTTACTTTTCGTCATGAGAAGAGATCTAGTTCGAGAGTTGAAGAAAGAGGCTTTGCCGCCGCTTGCTGAAGTGGAGTTGCGGTTGGGGAGGGAGGAGGCGGCGGGAAATGAGGAGGCAGCTGGGAGGGACGGAGAAAACAAGAAACGAGGTGATTTTTATAGGGTTAGGCCTCGCCCGGTTTGGACCCAATCGGGTGGAACACGATGGGCTGACTTCAAACCAAGCCCAAAACCAAAGTGTTCGGTTTGGGCCGGCTCGGAAACTAGACGGCCGCTCGCCCTCGTCGGAATCGGCCACGGCGTCCGAGTCCGAGTCGGCAGCCGGCGGTGGAACTGGAAGTGGCGCCCGCCGGAGGCGGCGACGGGTTCGTGCAGGTCGTGGTGACGTACACGGTGATGGACGACGGACCTCACCGTGAATCCCATGTCTGCCATCTCCAGCATCACGCTGCTCAACGCCTTCGCCGTGACAGACCTCGCCGCGCTCCAGGAGAGGACCGTGCAGCTCGGCTACAATGAGGATCTGCATCGCTTGCTTGCTTTTTTACTTGCTCAATCAATCTCGTTGTTCCCATGTGAAATTATTTAGCACCACATGTTCGTGCTTCATTTGCAGGGCTTGGGGGATCCTCAAGGCCTTGCTGCAGTCCAAGACTGTCCTCACCGATGTCTTCCTCGGCAAGACGGTTGCTTCCGGCGATGCTTGAAGCCGATCTGCTACTCTTGGGGCTGATATGAATGGAGCATGGAGATTCAGTAGCTTCAGCTGTATAGCTTCATCTGGGTTGTGCTTTGGTCATGCTTGTACTGCAGCAGCATCTTTTGGCTGTTCTGAACTTCTGATGCTTGTAGCTGCTTAGTAGTACTGTAGTTAGTACTAGTATTGCACATTTGCACTATTGCTGGACGCTGAAGCGAGCCTGCGTGGCTGCTGCTAGTATGTCCGATCTGTGTTCCCATCCTACGAACTTTCAGCACGCATCTTTCAGTTTATTCATCAGTCTTTCATTTGGGAGCAGACATATATTGCAGGCAACATTTCAGGGAGTTGCCTACTCTCCTTGACTGTCATCCTGCCATGCAATTTATTCAGAGATATACGAGTGACCAGTGACATTAATTTCAGTAGAGATGATCAGACGATGGTGCCTGCACCTGGCCGACGGTGGTCGAATTGGATGGACCAAACGACAAGGAGCAGAGATGATCGTGCATGAGAGGTCGAAGCGATCTTCAACAGGCAGGGACTCTCGCGGCGAGCTCAGCTGCGGCCGAAGCCTCCCGGCGAGGGGTGGTTCAGCGGAGCGGTGACGGCCGGCCGCGGTGCAGGCGGGCCGTCGTCGTCGTGGCGGCGGCGGCGGCCCTGCCGGCGGAAGGAGGCGGTCTGCGGGCTGGTCGCGCAGGAGGGCCACGGCCACGGAGGGGACGGCGAGTCGGCGGCGGCGAGCTTGGACTTGGAGGAGAAGATGGAGGCGAGGCCGCTCTTCCTGCCCATCGTCGGCCCGGTCGGTCGCCGGCGGTGGTGAGTGAATGCTTGCGCGAGCTTGGAAGGCTCGGGAGGGAAGCTAGCTGGAGGTGATGTACGTCCGTAGAGAGAAGGTGAGTGATGAGAGAGCGAGGTGGCGGTGGCGGTGGACGGTGGCGCGGCAAGCAATTACTCAGAGCTGCTGCTGGCTATCAGGTAGTGTGGAGAAGGGGCCGGGGGAGAGGGAAAAAACATGGGGATGGGGCCGTCGCTCATGTGGCTGTATTATTTATGTATTCTCTCTTTCCCTTCCCACCTCTGCAGGGCATGTAGAGAGAGAGTTGCATTCACTCATGTCATGGGAAGCTCCAGTTAACCTGCTCGTGAATGCTCAGGCGAGGGGAGGGATGACAAGTGGGTCCCATGGACAGGTTAGAGGAGAGGAAGGCAAAAACGTCATTTTTGGCTCCAGCTTAACTGTGAAACTCACGGACTTGGGTGGCATTCGGGGAAAGAAAGTTCGGCTCAGTGGTGCAGAAGGCCAAAAAAACTTTTTCGATGACAGATACGGAACGACTTCTTCTTTTAATGGCTCACAAGTAATTGACTCAAAATGGAACCACCTTTCATACGGCACAAAGTAGCCCTGAAACAAAAAATAAATAAGAAACTGAAAGCAAAAAAAACTATGAATATTGACTATTGAGCTACTACCCATACTGTGTACAGTAGCTCAAAAAATAATATGCTTTGTAAAATAAGCAGAAATATAAAGTATACAATGTTTGATGACCTAACAAACGAGAACCCCTGTCATTATACACAACATATATGAGGGTATAACATGAGTGCTTACCTCATTGGGTGACCAATCCACTGGTAGGCCTCAGCTGGTCCACTAGACAAAGAGGATGCATGCTCATCCATTGCAAGCGCCTCAAAGTAACTTTTCACATTTAGCGTCACTCCTTGCGCGAGAGTAACCCCTTTGCTGTTTTTTCCACCGGCTAGCCGGTTGTAACTATCTCCTTCTTTATCAATGAAATTGGCACATTTCGTGCCGGTTCGTTCAAAAAAAAAAGTAACTTTTCACATTTAGCGTCACTCCTTGCGCGAGAGTAACCCCTTTGCTGTTTTTTCCACCGGCTAGCCGGTTGTAACTATCTCCTTCTTTATCAATGAAATTGGCACATTTCGTGCCGGTTCGTTCAAAAAAAAAAGTAACTTTTCACATTTAGCGTCACTCCTTGCGCGAGAGTAACCCCTTTGCTGTTTTTTCCACCGGCTAGCCGGTTGTAACTATCTCCTTCTTTATCAATGAAATTGGCACATTTCGTGCCGGTTCGTTCAAAAAAAAAAGTAACTTTTCACATTTAGCGTCACTCCTTGCGCGAGAGTAACCCCTTTGCTGTTTTTTCCACCGGCTAGCCGGTTGTAACTATCTCCTTCTTTATCAATGAAATTGGCACATTTCGTGCCGGTTCGTTCAAAAAAAAAAGTAACTTTTCACATTTAGCGTCACTCCTTGCGCGAGAGTAACCCCTTTGCTGTTTTTTCCACCGGCTAGCCGGTTGTAACTATCTCCTTCTTTATCAATGAAATTGGCACATTTCGTGCCGGTTCGTTCAAAAAAAAAAGTAACTTTTCACATTTAGCGTCACTCCTTGCGCGAGAGTAACCCCTTTGCTGTTTTTTCCACCGGCTAGCCGGTTGTAACTATCTCCTTCTTTATCAATGAAATTGGCACATTTCGTGCCGGTTCGTTCAAAAAAAAAAGTAACTTTTCACATTTAGCGTCACTCCTTGCGCGAGAGTAACCCCTTTGCTGTTTTTTCCACCGGCTAGCCGGTTGTAACTATCTCCTTCTTTATCAATGAAATTGGCACATTTCGTGCCGGTTCGTTCAAAAAAAAAAGTAACTTTTCACATTTAGCGTCACTCCTTGCGCGAGAGTAACCCCTTTGCTGTTTTTTCCACCGGCTAGCCGGTTGTAACTATCTCCTTCTTTATCAATGAAATTGGCACATTTCGTGCCGGTTCGTTCAAAAAAAAAAGTAACTTTTCACATTTAGCGTCACTCCTTGCGCGAGAGTAACCCCTTTGCTGTTTTTTCCACCGGCTAGCCGGTTGTAACTATCTCCTTCTTTATCAATGAAATTGGCACATTTCGTGCCGGTTCGTTCAAAAAAAAAAGTAACTTTTCACATTTAGCGTCACTCCTTGCGCGAGAGTAACCCCTTTGCTGTTTTTTCCACCGGCTAGCCGGTTGTAACTATCTCCTTCTTTATCAATGAAATTGGCACATTTCGTGCCGGTTCGTTCAAAAAAAAAAGTAACTTTTCACATTTAGCGTCACTCCTTGCGCGAGAGTAACCCCTTTGCTGTTTTTTCCACCGGCTAGCCGGTTGTAACTATCTCCTTCTTTATCAATGAAATTGGCACATTTCGTGCCGGTTCGTTCAAAAAAAAAAGTAACTTTTCACATTTAGCGTCACTCCTTGCGCGAGAGTAACCCCTTTGCTGTTTTTTCCACCGGCTAGCCGGTTGTAACTATCTCCTTCTTTATCAATGAAATTGGCACATTTCGTGCCGGTTCGTTCAAAAAAAAAAGTAACTTTTCACATTTAGCGTCACTCCTTGCGCGAGAGTAACCCCTTTGCTGTTTTTTCCACCGGCTAGCCGGTTGTAACTATCTCCTTCTTTATCAATGAAATTGGCACATTTCGTGCCGGTTCGTTCAAAAAAAAAAGTAACTTTTCACATTTAGCGTCACTCCTTGCGCGAGAGTAACCCCTTTGCTGTTTTTTCCACCGGCTAGCCGGTTGTAACTATCTCCTTCTTTATCAATGAAATTGGCACATTTCGTGCCGGTTCGTTCAAAAAAAAAAGTAACTTTTCACATTTAGCGTCACTCCTTGCGCGAGAGTAACCCCTTTGCTGTTTTTTCCACCGGCTAGCCGGTTGTAACTATCTCCTTCTTTATCAATGAAATTGGCACATTTCGTGCCGGTTCGTTCAAAAAAAAAAGTAACTTTTCACTGAAATGTTTGAGCTTGAGCCTCTTGCTGGTGGATTCCTCTTGTAATACAGATCCCTCATGATATGAGCTGTTACAATTATCCTATTCCTATAAACCGAGGAGAAAAGTCATATTGCACATGTTCCATGCTTGACCAATGCAGTCCGACCCCGCTGCCGTCAGAACAGAACGGTTGCTGAAGCTATGGTGAACAGGGCTTGGGCCAGAGATATAACGGGGGCATTGACGGTCCAAGTTATTCTTGAATACTTGGAGGTTTGGAAGCGTCTGTCCCATCTGCAACTCACGGAAACACCAGACCAGCTCTTATGGCGGTGGTCATTGGACATGCAGTACTCGTCCTCATCTGCCTACAAGGCGTTCTTTGTTGGCCAGACCCAGATTCATGGAGCATGTGTGCTCTGGAAGACCAAGGCACCAAATCGATGCAGATATTTCGGATGGCTCGTGCTGCATCAACGCTGTTGGACAGGAAATCGACGGAAGCGTCACCACCTGCAGGACACAGATCTCTGCGCTCTTTGTGATCAGGGAAGTGAAACAATCACACATCTTCTGGTGGGCTGCCCCTTCTCGCGTGAGGTGTGGTTCAAAGTTCTGCAGGTGTAGGGATGGCATCATCTCTGTCCTGAACCGACGGAGGAGACCTGGTCGATGTGGTGGATCAGGGTCAGGAAGAGGCTCGCTAAGCTGCCTAGAAAATCCCTTGATTCCTTGGTGCTGCTCATAGCTTGGATGATATGGAAGGAACGTAACTCGCGCACCTTTGATGGCGTCCGCAAATCGGTGGATCAGCTGAGGAATCTGATTGTAGATGAGGCCGGCCTCTGGTCAAGAGCAGGTTATGCCTCTTTGTCGGATGGACAACAGGGCTCCATCAGTCGCCTAGTGCATGGGATGTAATTTATCTGTTCTTTTATTTGTGCCATGAATCCTGGTTCTAGGGTCATGGTGAGGCTGTAAACTCTTTCTCCTCTTAATGAAATACGCGCCAGGCGCGTTCGCTAAAATATTGCACATGTTAATCAACACATAGCCGCAGGGTTTCAGAAATGTCACAACTCACAAGGAAAACTTATCAAACAATCCAAACAGGAGAAATGCACCACGAAACAGAGAAAGTCGAACCAAAAAGCACCATCTATTGCAGGAATTTATGGCACAATTGGTACCCGGAGCCAGAAATCACAATGGCTTCAAAGATATGTAGGCTGCGCACAGCAACCCTTAATAGCACATAAACGATAAGACACACATGGCAAACAGCCTATCCTGCAGAGACCCAGTTCTTCTATCCAAGATAAAAATTACCGTTTATGAGGAGCAGACTATATGATTATTGATTACCAAATTTCCTGATGAAACTACTGCACTGTACCTTCCTACCACAGAAAGCTAAGTTTTTTCCCCTTTCCTCCCAAAAAGAACAAGCACACAAACCACCAAATGATTTTACTAGATGCCGGTCCCTACTGTTCATCCTAACCTTCAATTAAACCGAATGAACCCGTCATGGCTGAAGGGGAAGCAAAACAAGATGCACAAATCTGCTGTCCGCAAAATCATGGATGAACCAGGCCTGCTGCTGATTCGAGCAACCAGACGGAGAACTAAAGGGGCCGGGGGAGGCGGCGTACCAGCTGCTGCAGACAGCGGAGCATCGGGCGAGGTCTTAGTGGTCTTCCAGGCGGGAGAAGACGGAGCGGAGGATGTCGTCGTTCAGCGTCTGCGCCGTCGAGCCCGAGCCGGGGTCTCGGGGGCCCTGCGGCGCTTGAGCGCCGCGCTCCCGCTCAAGCTCCGGCCTCGGCTGCTGCTCGCCTCCATGCTGGGGGGCGTGCTCTCCCGGCCGGTTCGAGACCGGACCAAGAGAGAGTCCCTGTGGACTGCGTGCGGCAATTCCCGGTCCTCGATCGTCTTGCGTGTTGCATGTGAGACGTACGTGTACGTGTGAATGGACCTGGAACTGGCCGGGGTGACTTATTAGGTAAGTACAGTAGATGGTAAATATGGTACCATTGGTACAAGTTGCGTGTTGGTAAGCTTTTTCCAGTATTTACTGAGTGATCGACTAGCTGATTGGCAGTTGAAAACAGGATGAGCTCCATCCAGAGAGCACCTCGCTTCTCATAAAATTAGGTCGCATGCTCGAGCTCAAGGCACTGCAGAAAACTAGCTATATATAGCTAGAGACTCTTTCTTTTGTGAGTAGTATCTATATGAAGGATGGAATCTAATCATGCTCCCTTCATCCATACAGTTTTCACCATGGAATTTTTGGTAAACTTTGATCAGTATTATTTATTCAATCTGTTAGTAATTAGGTAAAGTGAAATGGGTACCTCCAGCAGATTCTTTACAAGGCTCTACTATTTTAGGATGACTATAAATTTCCTCCTCCACCCTATATATCTTGTTCCGTTAATCCCTTCCCAAAGGGTTTAATGGGGATTGCCTTAGCCTGTTGGTTCTGGTGGCGAAATATATACCGAGGCACCAGAACCAACAGGCAGAGGCAGAGGCCACGGCTAATATTGCCTTCAGGTACCAGAGAGTAGAGTATATATTTCGCCGTGGACCGTTGCCACTTTGCCATAGCTCTATCAACACGGAAAAAGAAAAATTGGTTGTACAACATCGAAAGATAATAAATTTCAAAAAAATATCATTAAAAGTTCGATACAATGATACCTAAAAATAGCACACTGTTAAAAAATCAACCGACCAATCTCTTTATATTGTTTTTATTCTATTGGTTGTATTGTTCAATTTGGATTTTATTTTTTCTTTTTAATATAGTCAACAGCTCCTCTTTAAAAAAAATGAGCAAATCCAGAAGAAAAGGTAGAAGGCACCATTTAGTTTAGCAAAAACAGTAGTGGTAATAATCTTCCATGTCTTAGGCAAGAGAATGTCACACATGTGCATATATGCCATGTCCGTGGACAAACAATATAATTCGTATAGAGACTTGATCCAACAAGAAAGCGAGCTACATTTGATTGTGGTTGTATATATATTGAGTAAATGAGACCTTATTCGTCCATATCGTATATGTATATATGTATCCTTGTGCTGCCTGGCGAATTGAACGTCTTTTGCTACTAGTTCGCCGCGGAGCATACGGTTCTGATCTGCCCATTGGTCCCGGTCAATAGCTGAATGTTCCCCATCTTCACCATGGCCGTGGCGAAGGCGCTGCTGAACGCCGACGGGCTGGACGCGAAGTTGCGGACGATGTTGTCGGTGCTGCCGCCATTGAAGAGCTCCTGGTCGGAGTGCAGGAGCCCCTTCTGCGACAGCAGGTTGCTGAAGTAGGCGTTGTCGAAGGCGTTGGGCGTCGTCGTGTCCAGCGGCGCCATGACGGTGGCGCCGCCGGTCGCCGGGCAGCTGGCCTTGAGCGACGTCGCGAACGCCTGGTTGATGTTGGTGTCGCTGTAGATGTGGGCTTGGTAGCTCGGGCAGTGCGCCTGCCCGATCGTGTGTGCACCTGCAACAACAATATATTGATTCCACACCACTCCCCATTTTAATTAGCTAGAACGTACGTGCAAGTTCAAATCAATCACTCGTAGGAAAACATTAGCAAATTAAGGGTTCGAGTTCGATCTGCAGTTTAAGCTGTGCACCTGAGAGGGCAACCATGTCGGTTGGGTTGAGGCCCAAGTCCCCGTACACTTGAATCAATCGCCCGAGGCTAGAGGAAGGCGGAAGGAGGTTGGCCGACACTGCGCTCGAGCTCGCAGGGTTGGGCGAGTCCCTTCTCCCCAGCGGAACAGTCCATGACGGCCCTCCCAGCTGCCAAAGATAAGCATATATTAGCACAGGTTAATAGGCCAGTTTTCTTGAAGAATTAATTTGTAACAAGCCAAGAGCTTTTGCTTGTCTCATGCAGTAGTCATGCGTCGTCGATCATCAGCATATATGCAAGCGTGCTCTCGCGCGCAACAAGCTTGATCGTTCTCATACCGCGACGACGGAGTCGCGGGCGGCGACGGCGAGGATGTCGGCGCAGGAGACGGTCTGCTTGCAGATGGCCTCAACCTGAGCCTTGATGTTGGCGATGACGTTGTAGCCTCTGACAGTAAGATTCGGACGTTCGCTCTGCTCGCTCCCCGTCCCCTCCAGTAGAATGGATGCGTCACAACCCTGCACGGAGCGAATTGAAGCAAGCATATATGTGCAGTTAGACACAATTAGTCGGCATGCATGCAGTTACGGACTTACTACGGTACGCAGTTTTGCTGCTTTTATTTACGCATATATACACGATTTAGGTAGGTTTTAAAATGACTGACGACAAACTCCGAACTGTGAAGTCTTAAAACAGAGGAAATTAAACCAAGGTGTGCGATGATGGACACTTGCTTGGACAAAGCAGTCGTGGAAGTGGAGCCTGAGCAGGGACGCTCCCATGCGAGCCTCCTGCGCCACCGCGGCGTTCACGGCGCTCTTGATGGTGGCGAGAGCCCTGGGGCACGACGTGTCATAGAACGTCGACGACAGCTGCGCCGACGCCGACGAGGCCAGCGCTACCAGCACCAACAGGCTAAGGCAAGAGGCAGAGGCCATGGCTAGCTAGCTACAAGGACCAGGCTATATATATATATATATATATATATATATCTCGATATACTCTGTTGTGGCACCTAGCTTTTTGGTACTCAGCTATATCTGTGATGATATGATCTGCAAGAGAAGGCTGAATTGGAGGCATATTTATAGAGCCTGCTGCATGCCCGCTGATGCCTGCACATGCCACTAGGGATCACACAACATGAGCTCGAAGAGGGGGCTAAATTTGGCTTCGAATGGAGTCAGTATTGGGCACACGAAAAACTGATTATTAAGAGTGTCTATTGGGTACTCTCAGAGATGCTCTTAGGCCACGTTGCTTTGCCTCTCTCCCGCTTCATCTGGAACAGCCGTGGACCGTTGCCACTTTGTCATGCTCTATCAACACGATTTTTTTTTGTTCTATAGCATCGAAAGATAATGACTTTTGAAAAAGACCATTAAAAGTTGCCATCCCCATAAAGTACCGCCGAAAGATGTAAATGATATCTAGAATTGGCACTGTTAAAAAATCAACCGAAACCTGAGCCTTGATGTTGGCGATGACGTTGTAGCCTCTGACAGTAAGATTCGGACGTTCGCTCTGCTCGCTCCCCGTCCCCTCCAGTAGAATGGATGCGTCACAACCCTGCACGGAGCGAATTGAAGCAAGCATATATGTGCAGTTAGACACAATTAGTCGGCATGCATGCAGTTACGGACTTACTACGGTACGCAGTTTTGCTGCTTTTATTTACGCATATATACACGATTTAGGTAGGTTTTAAAATGACTGACGACAAACTCCGAACTGTGAAGTCTTAAAACAGAGGAAATTAAACCAAGGTGTGCGATGATGGACACTTGCTTGGACAAAGCAGTCGTGGAAGTGGAGCCTGAGCAGGGACGCTCCCATGCGAGCCTCCTGCGCCACCGCGGCGTTCACGGCGCTCTTGATGGTGGCGAGAGCCCTGGGGCACGACGTGTCATAGAACGTCGACGACAGCTGCGCCGACGCCGACGAGGCCAGCGCTACCAGCACCAACAGGCTAAGGCAAGAGGCAGAGGCCATGGCTAGCTAGCTACAAGGACCAGGCTATATATATATATATATATATATATATATCTCGATATACTCTGTTGTGGCACCTAGCTTTTTGGTACTCAGCTATATCTGTGATGATATGATCTGCAAGAGAAGGCTGCATTGGAGGCATATTTATAGAGCCCTGCTGCCCGCTGATGCCTGCACTGCACATGCCACTAGGGATCACACAACATCCAAACCGGACGCCAAACTGGTCCAAGTTAGTCGTCTCTGAATGCCAGCAGCCATTGTCGGCATGCTCGTGCCACTCAATCAGGGATATATGATTCATTGACCAGTATGCAATCGCAGTGGCAGCCTACAAGATATGCACCGGCTCAATCAGGGAATTCGTCGTCGTTGGTGCAGTTTTGTATGCATATGCATCCAAGCAAGCAAGGGCCACGATCGATGTCCGATTCGGAAATAACTGCTATGGCCCCAGATGCACCACCAACTCCATATGATGGGCCGGGTTTGTCCTGCTGCAAATAGCCTCGAGAATAGTATGCCAATAGCGAAACAATGGCATAGCATTTGTAGCGTGAAGAGGATATAATTCATTTATTTGTACCTGGATATATACGTACATCAGTTTATGCAACTAGCTAAAATCAGTACATTTATAATGCTTGACGGAGGCTCCACGGTAACTTTCACACGCTAGAAGTGGAAAGGGACTGCTAAAAGAATGGGCAAAATAGCTTACTATCGAATTTGTAGACTTAATCATATTGAGAATTATGAAGTCGGTACAAATCGTTTGCATACTATTTATAAGATTTAGTTAAATGATAGTTAATGACTAAATCAAGAATTATGAAGTCGGCCACGACAAGATAATGGAAGTTAGTGTTTAACTAATTAAACAAATATGAACACACACAGAGGTGTACAGTAATTAATACAAATGGAGAAACTGTAATGATGAAGATGGAAACGAATACAGAGTGATTTCATAATCGAAGTCTATTGCAACCTAAGTAAAATTGAAGTGTGGCGCTATATTGTATTGTGTTAAAAAGCAAATACGAAGGAGAGCACAAATAAAGCAGATATGCAATTCCGATTAGGCTTGTGGGTTCCAGATTAATTTATCCATGAGATTGTAATATATAGTTATGTCTACTTTAAAGTTGTAGCCAAGCACTGATTAATAGGCTAATAACATATTATAATGGTTGGTGCCAAGTGCTGATCAAGGAACACATCCGGCATGTGTACGTCATGAGCATTATACTATGTCGGATATAAATATAATATACGGCGTCTGCCTTAATCCGGGAACATGCATGCATGTTGCGTCTTGCGTGTGTGATGTGTCGATACAAGCACGTAACCATCGTGGGTTTAAGTCTTGATAAACAAGTATGAAGAAAAGCATGTTTGGATTAGAGAAGACTTTTGCAACTTTACTAGAGATGTGAGGGACAGTTCGGCGATCCGATAGATAGACCATTAATATTCCACCCGAAAACAAAAACATGGTTTTCAAGGGATTTCTACGTGAATTTAACATGAGATAGTTCAATTCAAGTAGGAATTTGGGAAAATACGCTTTTAAAAATATATAAATTTATTGGTTCGAAATTAAATTTCTAATGTAGCTACACTATTATATTGTCACTTTGGCAGTATTATTCTCGTATGCGAAACACAACATAACGAAGATACATATACACATGTACTAGCTGAGTCTAAAACTCAAACTCTGATTTGAACAGATTCTTGCTACAAGAAACCTTACTGATTAAGAGTATGTTTGTGTGCCAGTATCGCGCTCGTTTAGCGCGATGACTAGTATAACCTGCAGGCTCCTACGTCATTATCATCTAGAGCTAGCTACACATTGACCACGAGTCCACGCGAGTAGCACCGGACGAAACAGCTTGGACGAATGGATTGGACTGATTCTATAGTCAGAATAAAGGTCAGCATTTGTCGAAAAATCCACCTTAGTCTGCACCCATGAAGGCACGCGAGCGTCACCCGTCAGCATCTACAGTACATGATCAGGGCCGGCCCTGAGTTTTCGGATGCCCGGGGCAGAACTAAGTTGGAGGCCCCTATTAAACATAAACATTAAGATTTATTCTATTGTACTATGGCAACAAGCTAGCCCCTTTAGAGTTTGTTTTTTACAAAATGGAACCAAACACTAAAATCGTGATAAACTAATATAAAATATACAAGAAAAAAAAACATACATACGTACAGAACTAGAGGCTAATCTGATCAGTTGGGGAATGGGGACTAACCTTTGTGCACACACATATATGAGGAGGGGAGGGAAAGGTAAACTTAATGACTGATGTTCCTGCCTCAGATTGAATAATATTAGTATGTTTGTTGTAGTATATATGTAGTACATATGTAGTACATCTGTGCATGTATATCTGGTTGGGGGCCCTAGTATTTTGGGGGCCCGGGGCGGTTGCCCCGGATCGTTACACTACAGGGCCGGCCCCGTACATGATTATGAACGATGTGTTAGCAGCAGGGTAGTGGGGATCGAAGAGAGAAAGGAATTTGGGAAGGGAGCAGAGGAAGAACACGGAAGGAAGAGCAGAGCACACAGCAGGAGGTCCGCTTGCTTGCTTCGGGAGGAAGAACAGATATCTTGTGTTTACAATAATTGTTATCACTCTCATCTCACCGGTTCAGCATATAAAGAAGCAGCTATCCTATTACATGGGCTGGGCCCAAACTCTCACTCTCGGCCCATCTTCAGTAGAACTCCAAGCCCATCTTTAGCAGTGGAACACCAAGCTACTGACATTCCTCCCTTCTTAAGAGCAGCTTGCCCCCAAGCTGCCTAATCACTAATCATGTTGAGCACCACAGTATAGAAAATGAGACAGAAATGCTATCACCAGATGGAGACAGTAGACTAAGTAGCTTCCAACTTGCACAAGAATCTCATGGATCATCCACAGCTTGGTGGTAGAATTGAAGCATGCAGAGTAAAAACCTCCAATAGTTGATGAGTTTGGTGAGCACTTGGTTGATCTTCAGTGTAAAACCCAGACCAAGAGATGTATATGCATCAAGAGAACAAGGACCACCCCCTGGATCCCACAAGATCAGGTGCACAGAAGTGAAAGTTGCATACCAGAACGCGGCACTGATGAACACCCTGACACCAATCATACAACACCATGAACCAGCAGGATGGTGTCGGACTAGCGCATAGGACAGTAGCAGGTCGGAATAAATTGAGAAGAGCATGGTGTCACATTTGATTGGCCCTGTAACAAATATACCTCCTGTAAATAAGCCACAATGATGCCCTGGAACGGCAGTAGCAAAGATTTGCACTTTTCTCTGAGCTGAAGATGGTAACAGCTTGGAAATATCTCTCCACTGGACTCCAATAGCTTGCACCACAGCAGCAAAACACTCAACCAAATACCTCCCACTGACATTGAAAGGAAGAAATGCCGTCCTGCAAATACTCACTGAACTATTGAAGGATACATCCACTGGCTGCCCCCAAAACGATGGCCCAGGAGGCCTTGAATGGCTGTAGCACTTTACTGAACTGGAATGGCCTTGCATAATTGACGGACCCAACAACTGTTCAGTAACAAGATCCTCCAATAATGATAACAACAGAATTGTGGTCCTAACAACTGCAGCAACCTCAGACTTGCATATAGAAATAGTTGCAGTGAAACTCTTAACTTGAGTGTATGCCCAGCAGCACTTGATATGCCACGCAGTAAGAAGGTTGGAACATATAGGCATGATAATGGACAGACCATTAAGCATTAGGAATTCTGCTAATTGCAATGCCACTGTATGATAACACCAGGATGGCCAGGGTATTGGTCTGAGAAGAAAACCAACATACTGCATCCGTTGCTGTATGGGTGGTGACCATGGAAGCTTTGGAGAGATGCCAACTAGCGCAAAATTCAGAAGATATAGCTCTAGACCTTTGTCAACTACAGTAGCAAGCCTACTAAATTGGGACTGAACCCAACTTATGTCACTGAGCTGCTGTTGTGTGTAAGCGATAGAATTGCCTTGAGCAAATACTATGTTCCATAACACCAGCATAGACAGGTGTAGCACAGGAAAGTGTATCTGAGGAGGTGGCCAAGGCTTCAAGTTAAGCAATCTTTTTGGTAATATCACTAGTAGTTGTGCGGGTAGTCTTCTCATGAGAGCAAAGTTCATGCATAACAGCAAAGCTACTTGCACTTGGACAGAATTAAGCCAGAAGTCCACCCCACTGTTTACGGAATGAAACATGACCAGAGATGGTTGTAGAGCTGTAGAACCATAAAAAGATGGCCAAAGTTGAACTCTATCACTTGGCACTACAGGTCCATATAAATTCCACCAATCAATGGGCCAATGGAGAATTCCCCAAATTATAAAACTTGCAGTATGCCATTTAGCTGAGCCACAATAATCAGACAAGGATGGCCATGGTATTTGTGACAGAGCAAGTCCATTGGCTGCACAATCAAGATGCCTGCCTAACAGGACAGTAGATGAACACACCAGCATCTCAACTTGTATAGGAGCAACAACTAATCTTCCGGGCCTCATCAAACATTGCCATAGCACTACAGGCATGGGAAGCACACGACTGATGTGTTGTTGAGTTGAGACATACCATGGGGGTGGTGTAGCAGTGGGCACGGACAGCAAGTCGTTGATGTCGTGACTGAGGCAAATGGTCGAACACCTGATTCGCCGCTTGACAGAAATTGCTTCTTCTGCACACTGAGCAGCTGGTGCAGGTGAGCTTCTCACTGTGGGAACAAACACCGAACAACTTGTGAGCATGGCGCTGGTGTTGTCGTCCTCACTGGCAATTTGCTGCGCCATGGCACGCGGAGGACGACGTCGAGGCTGGGACACGCGCCGCCGCGGACGTCGAGGACGAGGCGGGCGTGGTGGAGCTCACCGCGGTCGCCGAAGCCGAGGCACTCGCAGACGACCTCGCCGCGGCCGTCGAAAGCGAGGCCGGCGCGGAGGAGCTCGCCGCGGTCGCCGAAGCCAAGGCACTTGCAGTGGGGCGCGCCGTGTACGACGAGGACGAGGCTGGCGCGGATGAGGTCGACTCGAACGCGAAGCACCAAGCCCGCCTTCGATGAAGTCGTCCACCTCCATCTGCGTGCGATCTCCTTCACACTCCCAAATCTGGATGGGGAACACGGCTGCGGAAGGTGTGGCCACCAGCGCGATGGCGGGCGCTGGCGCGGCTGAGGGAACGGCGGTGGACGACGCTGGCGTCGACGCGCCGGAGAGTGGAACGGACGTGGCCGGCGCGGTTGCGGAAGGTGTGGATGCAGGCTCGAGGCCGGATGCTGGCGCGGCCGAGGCGGCGGTGGAACGCGGAGAGGAGAAACGCCGATCCCACCTCTCCTCGTGCGCGGCGAAGATCCGGCCCAACCTCTCCTCTCGCTCATCGAAAATCCGGCGAATCTCGGCGAGAAGGAACGCGGTGGAAGGAGAAATCGGCACAGGGGAATCCATAAATCGGTGTCTCTGATACCAATTGTTAGCAGCAGGGTAGTGGGGATCGAAGAGAGAAAGGAATTTGGGAAGGAAGCAGAGGAAGAACACGGAAGGAAGAGCAGAGCACACAGCAGGAGGTCCGCTTGATTGCTTCGGGAGGAAGAAGAACAGATATCTTGTGTTTACAATAACTAGGTAAAGGCCCGTACGATGCTACGGGCACACAATTTTAAAATAAAATAAAACTATTTTATAGAAATATGGTAGAAATAATGGTAGAAATAATTCATGCAGGCTATGCAGCAGGGACGGTACTATAATCATGCGATGGAGCAGAAAGGGATAAAAGACATAGGTTTCCTTTTATACTGCAGCACATATCAAGAGCATGTCGAACAACAGAGGGGTGAATTCTACAAATGCATGTCGAACGCAAGTAGGAAAAGACGCACACAAGAGCAACGAGAATAAGGAGCCATAATTTCGCATCCAGTACATATCATTATATCAAGGTAGCTTGTCTCCAAAAAACTTAGCTTAAACAAAAGTAATACGTGACCACTACATAGCCTCTGTCCACAAAGCTTAAGGTAACCAAGTGTCTTTGACCTTATCATAAGATAGAACCTACGTAGCTAGGACTGCTCAAACTACCATTTTCACGGGACTCTGTTGTTGGGAGCTTTAGACCTCAGGAACCGGGCAGGACTGGATGGTAAAGCTCTCCTTGGGGGCGTGGGTGGTCACCACTCACCAGGTCCGGCAGCGGGATGATCAGGCCAAGCTTGCCCTTCGGGTCCCAGTCGAGCATGATCTTGACCTTGATGCCAAGAACACCCTGCACAACACCACACATTAACAACATGTCAGAGAAACCACTGAACAAATTGACCAACACTCAAAATGGAACAGTCTGAGCTAACAGTGGACAGCACAAAAATGGTACAACACAAAAAATATAAAGTCTAACTTCTTTGATAGGGCTTGCACAGACAATGAACTACCTCACCAACCACTAAAACAAACTACAGCATGCCAGATTTTTCACAAACTGCCAACTCAATTGCCAGGCTGATATAGTAGTAAACTTATCCCCTTGTCTCTGTAAAATATCAATTGCCAATTACTTCCCAGGATTTCAAAGTCATTGTACTTTATATGCTAGAAGTGAAAAAATAGAGATGGGATAGTGTAGTGTACTACAGTACTACCTTTTATACATGGTACCTGCTACTTCAGCAATCTTCGCCTAACTCATAGTTGTGCCGTCTGTAAAAACAATATGCACTTATACAATGTACCAACATGCTGTATTTCTTATCCCAGGAGCACACTCAGCAGTAGTAACTCTCACATTATGCTACAAACAAATGGTTCTGCTATCAAATAAACAATTAGTTTTGAGAGAATATTAGAACGTATCCTCCATACTGACTGGCAAACATGAACTTCCCTGGCTCAGCGTTAAATCCTGTAGCTGGTTTCGACTCTCCGTTCCATCAAACCCTTGTTGATCATTACTCTCAGTTCCATCCTCAGGAAAGGCATGACTATTTTCGGATCCATGTCCACTATTTTCAGAGATGGTATTGCTGCTGCTCTTTCTAATAATATTTTGAGCCTGAGCTCTAAATGAATAGCCTTTTTTCTTTTCAAGACGCCTTCGCTCATGGGGACTCATACCAACAAGTAATGCCATCTCGAGATCTTCAGGAGTCACTTCCCTACCGCCATAGTATGACTTTACGATCTACAAGGAAATGAATGGATTGGTAACACTGATCTGTAGAAACAAGTAGATATTTAACCAGGAAACAACATGGAACAGTAGTACAAAACAGGTACTTTCACTCTGCAATGTCACAACTTGGGAAAGTGTAAGTAGTCCATATTGAGCCAGAAATACTAAAAGGATGTTATCACCTGCATTAGCTCTTCACATCTCTTCAATGGCATAGTGGAACCATGTCGTAGAAGAGCCATTGCAGCAGTCCTTAGCTGCAATGGGGAGACTCCTGTTCCATTCAATTTATCTTCAGACACTGATGTGTCGGTAATCAAACTTATATCACCCGAATTCACTATCTTTTGCACAAACAGGGGTATCCCAAATTCTTCTGCTATTCGCCTCTTGTATTTCTCAGCTGCTGAATGAGCAATTTCATGACAATCTACACAGAGAAGTACAATATCATGTGAACGGTGGCTCTTCAGATGCTCTGGAAAATGCATCCTGTAGCATGATGGTATTATTCTATATCTAATATAGTGGCTCTTTTCTCCACATCCAACACAAATATTTTTCTTGCTCTGAATATAAAACTCATTATCTTCATCCTCAGGACGACCTTTCGGTTCAAACAGAAGCATGATTGCTGGAGGACTCTCTTCAATTAATTTTGCCAAATTGCGTTGAACATACCTGGGATAGAAGAGCCTGTCAGTTCGACAAAATAACTCTTCATTGATGCTATATACCTGTAAATAGCTAATGCTACTCCATCTCAATTTGCAGAAGCCAGTTCTCAGTTCTGGTAGTTCACATCCGCGAGCCACCTGGGCAATTAAAAATTAAAACTAAAGGAAGAGCATGGGATGGTGCGTCATTGGCGAAATAACAACCTGCCAAAAGAAATGTTTCGCACTGCGAGATGCAAAAATCAGTTTTTTTTCCCAAAAGATAAGCTTCTGGTAATCTCCACCACGAGATGAAAAAATATTAGCGGGGAAAATCAGCAGGCAAGCTGCAACGCGTTACCTTTGGAGGTACCCAGAGCCCCTCGCCTAGCTCGCCACACCGTCATTGGAGCAGCCGTCGGGAATCCACGGCCAGCCAAGCGTCGCACCGGCGTCCCCATTTCCAGTTGCTTCTTCTCCAAGGTCGCCGTCGCAGTGGGGAGCCTGCAGCTCGAGCGAGGGTGCTGTTGGGCTGCGGAAGACGCCACCGTCAGATCCAGTCCATCTAGCGCTACTCCGTTTCCATCCCACACGCATGAAGAGGCACATGAAAGAAGCTTACCTGCAGATCCGCTCCTCCCGTTGACTACGGCTCCCGCACCTCGCTGCCTCCTCCCACCGGTGACGGACCGCAGATCCACGCCACGAGAGACGAGAGGAGGGCTGGGTGTGGTACAGCCAGGTCGTGAAGGCCGGAATGCTGGAGTGGGCCCGCGCTCGCCGCCATGTAGCACCAAGGAGGAAGGGGAGCACCGCACCAAACCCGTGGGAGGAGGGGGCCAGAGGCCGGTCGTGGTCTGGCGGCGTCAGATCCGCTCCGCCGCCAGCGTCCTCCACGAGGATCTCGGACCGGAGCAGGGAGAGCGATGGGGTCGGACCTGCGGCCGGACGGTGCTGTCTCCAGGGCGCACCCTCGCCGTCCTCTAAGCGATTCCTCTGGGCAGGGGTGTGGGCGACGGCGGCTGCTCCGGCGGAGGGCTTCGGGCGCGGGTGTGGGTGTGGGCTCTCGAGCATCCACACCCCTGGGGGTGCGGCGTGTGGGTGCGGGAGGAGGGCCGCGGGAGGTGCGGCGTGCGGGTGCGGCAGGGAGCGGGGAGGCGCGGCGTGGGGGTGGACGGCCCACGATCGCGGACGTAGTCGGTTCGTCAATCGGACGGTCCAAATCGGCTGGAGGGACGACCATCCCTTTTACGGACCATGAAAAGTTCTCCCTTTTGCTTTTTTTAGGGTAGAGATTGTTATCCCTCTCATCTCACCGGTTCAGCATATAAAGAAGCAGCTATCCTATTACATGGGCGGGGCCCAAACTCTCACTCTCGGCCCATCTTCAGTAGAACTCCAAGCCCATCTTTAGGCTGACTCCAACAACGTGAGGCAGAATACCGATGCATTTCCAACAATTGCATCGCCTACAGTGTATCCTTCGTCAGTGCAAAATTCATACTCTCCAACAACGCGAGGCATCCCGCGAAGCAAAATCCCCGCCACCTGGTCAACCGCGTCGCCGCCCTCCTCCTGCTCCACTGCGTCGCCGCCCTCCTCCTGCTCCTCCCGCTCGCCGCCGCGTCGGACTCGGCGCAGCTCAGCCTGGGCGTCTCCACCTCTCGAATCGGCGACACGAAGCCGCGGCCGCCCGAATCAGGCTCTCCTTCTTCGTCTCCGGGCGGCACAATGGCGGGGCTGGCAGCGACTTCCTGCCCCCTCCTCCATCGGCGGCATCCTCCATCGGCGGCGGGCGAGGGAGGGAAGCTCAGCAACGGTGGCGGCGGGCAGCTCGCCGACGGCGGCGTGCTGCTGCTCGAGTGCCGTGCCGTGGCGGCCAGTTGCTCGAGCGCCGTGCTACGGCGGCCACGTCTTCATCTTCTCCGCCGCCGGGATGCGCTGCTCGAGCTCCAGACCGTCGTCTCCGCGTCGAGCTCGCCCCATGCCGCCGCCGGCGCCCCTCCGCCGCGCTCGTCTCCCGCCCGTGCTCCTCCTTCGCCGCCGCGCTCTGCCGCCGGCACTCCTCCCACGCCGCCGCCAGTGCTCCTCCACCGCGCTCGCCTCCCGCCGGCGCTGTTCCTCCGCCGCTCGCCAAATGCATCCGAGGAGAGAGAGGATGCATTTTTACCTCTCCTCTCTCCTCGTTTGCAAAAATGCCTCCCGGTTTGCATCATCTGTTGGAGGGGATGCCTTCCGCAACAGTGCACCGGCGAGAGGCAAAAATGCTTTTGCCCATCGCTGTTGGAGTCAGCCTTAGCAGTGGAATACCAAGCTACTGACACGATGCTGACACCTTGAAGTTAATTTCCATTTTCACATACTCTCTTTCACCCTAAAGCACATCCAATACGGGACGCCTAAACATCAATTAATTGGCCGGCTAATTTATGTCTTTCGAGTCTACTTTACTAATTAGGCCCCTAGATCTGCTGCAAGTATTGATAAACTTGAGGTATTCTGTATTCAGTTGTTTCGAAAACTTTGTGTGATTTGCAAAAAAGAAAAAAAAAGAAACCTTGTGTGCCTCTTTTTTCCCATGGTATAGCCTGATTCGTTGCATGGGCTCTTTCCTCTCCCTTCGGCCTGCTAGGCTGCGTGGGCTTTTGTCTCATCGTCTAACCTTTACTCCACTTCATGTCTTTTTTTGCCTCTTTTTTCTGTAGATGGCGTCATGGTTTATTTTTTTCCAGAGCAATACAATGTATTAGCGACGGATGATTATTACCCTTCAACCGAGTTATTCTATTTCTTTCACTTTAAGATGGAGAAACGAATGAACTGGTCGCATATTAGTTGGTAATTTTTTTCACTTCCGGATTGCATTTTCTTAAATTTATTACAGGATTTAGCCAGCGTTATTCTTATAGTGATAGACGAAATACACGTTATTCTTATCTCGACATATGCCAATCCAATATATCAGAGATGCTATAGAGGTACGGTTTATACACGTGTATTCATAGAGGCGAGTATGTGTGTTGTGAGCGTTTGCCTATATAAAAGAAGACAATTAAAGTAGTTTACCATAAGTAGTAGTGGTAACCTGGACAAGACACGTCCTGCTTGTTCACGGCTATACCATGTGTACGTGTATACAAGCCATGGCCATGATCTCTTCTGGATCTGTTACGTAGAAATCGAGCTGGCATGCATATTTAAATACTACCTATTATTTGGTGGTTGTTCACCAGGTCGTAAACTGTAACGGGACCTCATTATTTCTTTGATATGTCGTATGTATCACCACACATACATACGTCACGTGTATATATAGTACGAGTACATACTTTGTGACGACGCCCTACGACGAGTTCACCGCTGAGCATACAGTCCTGATCTGCCCTTGCGTCCCCGTCAGAGGGCTGATGTTCCCCATCTTCACCATGGCCGTGGCGAAGGCGCTGCTGAACGCCGACGGGTTGGACGCGAAGCTCCGGACGGTGTTGTCGGTGCTGCCGCCGTTGAAGAGCTCCTGGTCCGAGTGCAGGAGCCCCTTCTGCGACAGCAGGTTCCTGTAGTAGGCGTTGTCGAACCTGGTAGGCGTCGTCGTGTCCAGCGGCGCCGTGACGGTGGCGCCGCCGCTGGCCGGGCAGCTGGCCTTGAGCGACGTCGCGAAGGTCTGGTTGATGTTGGCGTCGTTGTAGATGTGGGCTTGGTAGCTCGGGCAGTGCGCCAGACCGATCGTGTGCGCACCTGCAACGAACCATTATTCAGAAGTCAGAACTCGATCATTTAGCTAGAACAAGTTCAATCAATTGTAGTAGGAGGACATTAACAACCGTGTAATGATGAAATAAAATGATATGCATGCAGTTGTTCGATCACCTGATAGAGCAACCATGTCGGTCGGGTTGAGTCCCAAGTTGCCGTACCCGCTAATGAGTTGAGCAAGGCTAGATGAAGGCGGAAGGAGGCTGTTGGACACCGTCGTCGAGCTCGCAGCTGTGGTCGAGTCCCTTCTCCCAAGCAGAACATTCCATGTCGGCCCTCCGAGCTGTCAAACACACTCAAAACGAAATTAATTGATTCTGGTGGGGTTAATTTGCAGTAGACCGGCTATATGTTACTTTTACTTACCGCAACGACAGAGTCACGGGCGGCGACGGCGAGGATGTCGGCGCAGGAGACGGTCTGCTTGCAGATGGCCTCTACCTGCGTCTTGATGTTGGCGATGACGTTGAAGCCTCTAAGAGACTGATTCGGACCTGCGTTCTGCTCGTTCCCCGCCAGCAGAACGGATGCGTCACAGCCCTGCATGCCCGGGGTCAAACAGAGTATGAATATGGCGATTAGTAGTCCTCATGATCGACGCTTGCTTGGACAAACTGTGAAGCCTTTTTTAGACCGGTGAGGTTAGACCGCCCCACGATTTTTCATCAAGAAGAAGGAACCTTCTCCCGGTCTAGAAAAACCCTCCGAACCCCGGAAACCGGCGAGGGGGATTTTTTTTTTAAAACGACCTGAAAATTCGCTTCAACGAGGAGTCGAACCCGCGACCTAAGGGTGCTACTAAAGCATTGTAACCACTAGGCTACAAGCTCTTTCACCAAACTGTGAAGCCTTGAAACAGAGGAAAACAATAAGCTAGCAAGGGACACTTAATTGCCTGGACAAAGCAGTCGTGGAAATGGAGCCTGAGCAGGGACGCCCCCATGCGAGCCTCCTGCGCCACCGCGGCGTCCACGGCGCTCTTGATGGTGGAGAGCGCGTTGGGGCACGACGTGGCGTAGAACGTCGACGACAGCTGCGCCGACGCCGACGACGCCATTGCCGCCACCAGCAACAAGCAGCTAATAAGGCATGAAGCAGAACCCATGATGTATATTCAATTCGCCTGGTTATGATGATATATACCAGACTATACAGCGCGCTATAGCTACACTCTACTACTCAACCTTTTGGCTTCGTACGTGTGATGGCTTGCGAAGAACACATATTTATAGCTGCAGAGATTTGCTCCCGCTGTGAGGCAACTGCTGCATCAGCTCACTCAGGTGCAGAGATAATATAACACGGTACACCATTTGACGCGAAACTAACTAGTCCGGAGTTTTTGTAGGCATGCCGGCAAGTGGCAGCCATTGCCATCGTGGGGAAACCGGAAATGGCGACGCATCGAGCTAGACGTCACAATTCAATTTCGTCCCCTAGCTAATGTGCATGCATCCAAGCATGACAGGCCCCAGCTTAAATATAATTGTGCCCTAGCCCAACACGAAGTATGTACGTTCTCTTGTCTATAGGTGCACCACGGCCTACATATATAATTAATACTCGATGGATCAGGATCACTGTGGTCGTCTTCTCCGTTGGCAATGTTTGCAGATCAGTTCATTTCCACGGATACTCCATCGATCGATCTATCTCTTTAGGTTACAGCTAGCTAGCCATGTCCACATGTGTTTACGAAGTGGCGGTCTGCCGTGGTGCTTCGACTTGGAAGTGGTGTATAGGCATGGGGAGCCTCATTGGACCGTGCAGGTGAACGAGTTCCGACACGGCGTCTGGAGCGTCCGTGCTCGTCTGAAGACAGAGCTTCTCCGGTTAGCAGTGATCCACAGAGTTCTGGTCACCGGCGACAAGTTCTACATGGCCACAAGGCAGAACATTCTTGTGTTAGATTTGTCGACGTCAAGTTTCACCGCCATTGATTTCCCAGAAGCAATAGACGACGGCTTCCATGGAGGCAGGCTGTCCAAGGCAGACGAATCCGGAGTCTACATGATCAATGTGGTTGCGTATAGTGAGCTTCACATCTGGCTCCACAGGACGGGGAACTGGGTCTTAGTTGATACCGTCTCTCTGTGCGGGAGTTATGTGTTAGCCTTGATATAAGCGTGCCCTACGGAGCATTAAAGGTATCCTGTGTTGGGGACAACGGAGAGTTTGTTTTGTTGGAGATGTATAGCAGTGCCTTCTACGTTGATATTCCTAACAGGGCCGTAGAGGCGGTCCTCAAGGTGGCTAGGATTGACTACTACTACGGCGGCTACGATAGGGGAGCTGCTTGGCCCTTCATGAACATCTGGCCTCCTAGCTTCCCTAATGCGATGCAAGGGAACAACGATCATGATGAATGATACTTCAATTGTTATGTGGCTTGTCATGCTTCTTTATTAAAAAAAACTGGTCTCCCAATCATATACTCCCTCCGTCCCGCAATAACAGGCCATTTAGCATTCAAATTTTGTCCCACAAAGAATGTCCATTTAGCTTTTAGAGAGGCACACATTAATATAAAAGTGCATAGAGAAACGTAAAAGCGCATTGAGAAACACATAGAGCCAATCAAATAGCTAGTTAATGCTACTTTTGTAACTCCAATGAGGGGTAACATGGTCATTTGTCATGACTACTAATTTGTCTGATATTTTTCAAAACGGCCTGTTATTGTGGGACGGAGGGAGTATGTGATTATGTGCATTCAATTAATGCTCTTCTTTTTGGTGGAGTGAATTTATATGTCTGCTAGGGTACTTTTGATTGATCCAAAAATTCCCAAAAAATTATTCAAGAAGCATAGCAGTTGGTTAGACTTGGGATCAAAGTAGGACAGCTCTTCGATGGTGATCGAATGTCACGGCAATACCCGACATGCTGCAAAAGGGCATCCGAAGCCTCGCACTGCTCGTGAGCTGGGAAATTTGAAAAGAGCGCAACGCCAGAATTTTTAGGGTGCAAGAGTCCTCGATCCCGACCCTTATTGCCTGAATCAAGGATGAGGCTTCGCTTTGAATAGCGGGAGGGGCAAGCGATCTGGCGAGCCTTCTTGCGCACATCCCACTTCTGTAATTTCATTTGTAAATATGCCTGTAAATATGCATGTAACCGGTAAGCCGGCCTGTAACCGGTAAATACTTCCTCCTTTTTAAATGAAATAGGCCCGTTGGTTCAAAAAAAAAAACAGTTGGTTAGACTAGTTTTGATAGCCTAAAAAATAAATGTAACAGTAGAATTTGAGTATAAGCTAATGATTACTGAACTTTGTAAACTGCCACACCCCTCCAAGGCGGCGAGGACCCACGCAGGACTTACTGGCGCGGATCTGTCACAATTGGCAACAGATGGACAGCGCGTGCGCCCCGCCCGGTCGCCGGTGCTGCTCCGTCCGGCTCTGCTGCCGCCACAGTTTGAATCACCAATGGTCTCTGGTCTGGGCGGGGCGGGCACATACCGCCCGTAACGCAATGCAAGGCTCCTCAAGCTCTCAACCGTACCACTGGTGGATTATTGGATATAATCTCCGTTAGACAATGTGCGTAACATAGTATAATGTTCATGCCAATATTCATCCACCCTTACGAGATTAACCCGCTCCAATTCTCCGTGCCATTGCACGAGGATTCGTTACACATAGTACTTATTATTAGAAGATGCATTCCACACTGCCACACACAACCAATTCTCCAATAATCATATCGCACGAGCCTGGCTGCCTCGAGTTAATTGGTATGGTACTAGTATTTTTTCGGTGATATATGTAACTGATACCTAACACTTCGTCGCCTATCTAGCGCCGTCGGCCATGCCGCCTCGATCCATCAGGAGTTCACCTTGGAGCATCTGACCCTGATCTGGCCCTGGCTCCCCGTCAGAGGGCTGATGCCCCCCATCTTCACCATTGCCGCCGCGAAAGCGCTGCTGAACGCCGACGCGTTGGACGCGAAGCTGCGGACGGTGCCGTCGGTGCTGCCGCCGTTGAAGAGCTGCTGGTCCGAGTGCAGGAGCCCCTTCTGCGACACCAGGTTGCTGAAGTAGGCGTTGTCGAACGCTGTCGGCGACGTCGCGTCCAGCGGCGCCAGGTTGCTGTCGCTGCTGCCGGTGGCGCGGGGGCAGTTGGCCTGCAGCGACGCCGCGAACGTCGAGTTGATGTTGGTGTCGTTGTAGATGTGGTCCCTGAAGTTCAGGCACTGCGCCTGCCCGATCGTGTGAGCTCCTGTGAATGAATTAAGCAACCATGCACCATAGAGTGAGTAGTGTTCCCTGCTGTCAAATACAGTAGCACTATACAGTGTCGTGTGGCTGTAATCATATCGTGTGGGGCGAGGCGTGTATGAGAGTGATGGCTACCTGACAGAGCAACCATGTCTGTTACGCTAAGGTTCTTATTTGCGAATGACTGGGTGAGATTCGCGAGATCGAAGGAAGGAGCTGGCAGGTCCCGTTCTGCATTGTCCTTGCTTGCAGTGGTGGAGTCCCTCCTCCCCAGAAGAACAGTCCATGACGGCCCTCCAACGGCTCCAAGCTGCGCACGCAGAGTTATTAATTCCAAAATCAAATCTCGCTGTCCAAGTAGCATATATATAGAGCGCCCCCGCCGACATATATATATGTTTATTACTTACCGCTACGACGGAGTCACGGGCGGCGACGGCGAGGATATCAGCGCAGGAGACGGTTTGATTGCACACGGCCTCCACCTGCGTCTTGATGTCGTCAATGACGTCGAAGCCTCTGAGAGAATTTTTGTTTGGGATCGCCCCCTGCTCGCCGGTGAAGCTTCCCGTGTCCGCCAGCAGGACAGATGCGTCACAGCCCTGTAAATATATGCAGACATGTCGTCAAATATATTCGACATCCATGTTTTATTTCTTCGGTAGAGTAGCAAATAAGGGGAATGCTGGAGAGGGACTTGCATCAACGAAGCAGTCGTGGAAGTGCAGCCTGAGCAGCGACGCCCCCATCCGGGCCTCTTTGTTCACCGCAGCCGTGACGGCGCTGTTGATGGTGGAGAGCGCGTTGGGGCACGACGCGGCGTAGAACGTCGACGACAGCTGCGCCGACGCCATTGCCACGACCAGCAACAAACTAAGGCAAAAGGCAGAGGCCGCCATGGCTACTATTGCCTACGGGTATCAGAGCTAGTGTGTGCCTGATGGTAACTAATTGCAGCTAACTACCTACAGATAGCAGAGTATATATAATTTCGCCGTGGCCTGCAAAAGGGAGTGCTGCATCGCATGCATATTTATAGCTAATAAGGCTATAAATAAGGCTAATAAGGGAGATTTCAGATTTGGCACTAATAAGGCTAGTATATCCAGTACACCAGAGCACTAATGCTAGAACATCCAAAGTTGAATTGGTGCCTAACTATTCTTTAGAACTGCAGGCACACCATTGTCGTTGTGCAGGCAGGCAGGCACGCACTCCATCTGGCCTGGGGATGCGAATAATATTAACCAACATGCGACATAAGAGTATTGCCTATGCGAGGTGCACATTTTGATTTGAATATTTGATTAGTATAACGCAACCGGCCTGCATTGTTGGTTCGGCCGTAGGGCCAGATCTATCTTTATCTTTGGATCGTATAACTCAATTATCTTGCCTCTCTAGGGAAAATTTTCAAACCAATAATTAATCAATAGCATTTGTCTCTTTGGCTAGCGCTGGGCTGGAGACCTTTTTGTTTTCTTTTCCAGGCCGGAGACTTGGAGTGGAACACTGGAGACTTGGAGTGGAAGAGTCAAGTGTTCTAGTGGTCATCAAAGACATGCGGGCAACTGTGTTCATATGCTAAATATCAATATACCAATAGATTGTGTGTACCCCGCACAACGCACATTGCTGCTCTGATATACAGTAGTTAGTTGTACGTGGGATCGGGGATCATCTTAATTTGCTCATTTTCGTTTCACTTTTCTACACTCCATAATTGGATATGGCGTAGAGTTCAGCTCGTTAAAATTACAATACAAGGATATATATGGTGATATAATTCGAAGATGCAAGCCTATGGTTCCATTTCATGAGAAAAAATGCTTTGTTTTAGTGCATTAATTAGGTACAGTACTTCATATGAGGCGAGAACTGGTAAAAGGTTGACCTGCTTCACATAAAAAGGATTCATTTTTGTAAGTACGACGAGAGTTTCCCGAGAAAAAGAGTCATCGAATAAGAGGTTTGCGTACACTCGTTTATCTCATCAACTCTTCAGTCCAATCTGTTTCCATGGTTTTATCCCTATATATACCGTGAACCAAGACCCATTTCGAAATAAAATAATGTTATTTGATTATAAAAGTTATCAAGTACTTTTGTTGGACTATCATTCATCATTTCATATAGAAACATAACAGTATAGCCAAAAGCCCAACCAGTTACATTACATACAGGATGTCAATCTTATCAGTACTGGAATAATTATTTCCTATCATTGTAAAAGTTTTCACAATCCTTTTTACCTGTTTCAATAAGTGAGCTCCAAATGTCTTAACCAATAGCAAATAAGGAGTCGCAATATTCAGAGGCATTATACTAGTTGTACCCTTTTGTAGGACGCCATTTTCGTTTGCTTGCTAAACATCAACCTCCCAAGTCTAACGTGCCTCAGCTTTTATGTGGAAATTTGGTACTAGCGGACGAGACAGGGATAACGAATCCAACGAGATGTGACTGAGTGAGCAAAGAGGTCAGCATTCGTCCAAGACAATTCCATCTTGCAACGACCGTTGTGCAGTCATTTTCCACTTGTGGATTATTACTTACCGCTACGACGGAGTCACGGGCGGCGACGGCGAGGATATCAGCGCAGGAGACGGTTTGATTGCACACGGCCTCCACCTGCGTCTTGATGTCGTCAATGACGTCGAAGCCTCTGAGAGAATTTTTGTTTGGGATCGCCCCCTGCTCGCCGGTGAAGCTTCCCGTGTCCGCCAGCAGGACAGATGCGTCACAGCCCTGTAAATATATGCAGACATGTCGTCAAATATATTCGACATCCATGTTTTATTTCTTCGGTAGAGTAGCAAATAAGGGGAATGCTGGAGAGGGACTTGCATCAACGAAGCAGTCGTGGAAGTGCAGCCTGAGCAGCGACGCCCCCATCCGGGCCTCTTTGTTCACCGCAGCCGTGACGGCGCTGTTGATGGTGGAGAGCGCGTTGGGGCACGACGCGGCGTAGAACGTCGACGACAGCTGCGCCGACGCCATTGCCACGACCAGCAACAAACTAAGGCAAAAGGCAGAGGCCGCCATGGCTACTATTGCCTACGGGTATCAGAGCTAGTGTGTGCCTGATGGTAACTAATTGCAGCTAACTACCTACAGATAGCAGAGTATATATAATTTCGCCGTGGCCTGCAAAAGGGAGTGCTGCATCGCATGCATATTTATAGCTAATAAGGCTATAAATAAGGCTAATAAGGGAGATTTCAGATTTGGCACTAATAAGGCTAGTATATCCGGTACACCAGACCAGATAGAGCACTAGTGCTACAACATCCAAAGTTGGTGCCTAACTATTCTTTAGAACTGCAGGCACACCATTGTCGTTGTGCAGGCAGGCAGGCACGCACTCCATCTGGCCTGGGGAAGCGAATAATATTAACCAACATATATGCGACATAAGAGTATTGCCTATGCGAGGTGCACATTTTGATTTGAATATTTTATTAATATAGTACTATAATAGTTTATTTATAACGCAACCCGGCCTGCATTGTTGGTTCGGCCGCAGGGCCAGCTCTATCTTTATCTTTGTGCCGGTCGTATAAACTCAATTATCATGCCTTAACCAATACTAGCAAATAAGGAGTTGCAATATTCAGAGGCATTAGTTGTACCCTTTTGTAGGACGCCATTTTCGTTTGCTTGCTAACAAAAAAGAATTGTGCCCTGGGCGGAAGCAAATCCTCTGCAGTACTGCAGAGGGACTCAGGGTCACTAACATGTGGGCCATGGCATTAATTTGGAATTTGGAAACGAGGATTAGCAAGACCGAGGCATTAGTACTAACCCTAGTTATTTGAACCGAACCGGACCGGCCGGTCCGACCGGTTGAACCGGAAACCGGAGCTGGTCTGGTTCGCTTAAAAGACCGCTGTGCAATTGAACCGGTATTAACCGGTTGAACCGGCCGGTTTTGGAAAAAAACCGGTAGAAAACCGGCTATTGAACTGCGGTTGGACCGTCGCACGCGCGTGGACGTGGCAGGGCGAGCGTCGCATGCAAATCCCAGAGGGGGAAATTAGCCAAAAATAGCGCGCAGTGGGGGTTCGACCTCTGGCCGTGGCTCCGCAAGTCTTCAGGCCGAGGGAACTGACCACTAGAGCGCTCGGTTTGTTGTGTTTTAAAGTGAATATTATATCTAATTGAACCGTTTAAACCGACGGTCTAACCGATTAGAACCAGTGAACCATGAACCGAGCACCTCGCCGGTTCGATCTCCGGTCCGGTTTAAATAACTATGTCTTGAACCACAGGTCCACAGCCACAACGTTAGGCGAATTTTGGATCGTGAGTGGTTGAAAGGCTTTGTTTGGGAAAGCAATGAATAACAAGAAGATATACACTTGTGTGGAACTACGGTGCTTTTGGCCATTTTTGGACAATTTATTTCTCTTTTTAGTGGAGGTTTTTGGTAAATTTTGGGAAAGTGCATTGTGGGTAGTAAACTTGAGTATTTAAGGTTTGGAGACTTCTAGGCAGCTGTATTGTATTGTTTCCTAATTTTAGTGTTTATTATCTGTATCATTGACTAAATTTAATTTCTTACCAGTATTAACTAAGAATTGGGTGCTATTTTATCCGTCTCATTAATTATTGGCAAAGCTATTTGCATACGTCTAGTGGTGGAGTGTTGTGTATAGTCAATACATAGTCTGGCCCTCTGTATCCTTGGTCAAGCTCCGTGAAAAAGTCACATTGGACACTGTAGCACTTTTCGTTTGTTTGTGGTAAACATTGTCCTACCATGATCTAACTAGGCTTAAAAGACTTCACCTCCGAGCACACGGTGCTGAACAGAAGGC
>OAMR01000052.1:481457-492550 GCA_900205405.1 Echinochloa crus-galli
CATGCGGCGGCGGGGCGAGCAAGGAAGCGCCCAGGGCGCCTGCGGCGGCGGCGGCGCGAGCTGTGTGCCGTTCCTGCCTGCGGCGGCGGCGGCGCGTGGGGCAGCCTGCGAGCCGTGCCTGGCCGTGGCGGAGCTCCCCGTCACAGGAAATCCACTCTGTTTTGAGTTTCTCTTCATTTTTTTCTTCCCCCGATGAATAAACATTTGTCCTCTGTAGATCAATTCTTTTTGGGTTTTTTCGTGAAGAAAGGAGAAGAGATTGGGTTGAAGTTTCTTCTTGGTTGATTCTCTTTTCCTTGTTTGTCTTTTTACATTGATAGTATATTTCTTTTCGACCTTTTTTCCATCTGATTCGAAATTGTGGCAGGTGTTTTTTCGAACAGACAGATGTTATTCCGAGGGAACTGACCACTAGAGCGCTCGGTTTGTTGTGTTTTAAAGTGAATATTATATCTAATTGAACCGTTTAAACCGACGGTCTAACCGATTAGAACCAGTGAACCATGAACCGAGCACCTCGCCGGTTCGATCTCCGGTCCGGTTTAAATAACTATGGTACTAACACACATTGCGGGTCCCATGGCTGCAGCCTTATCTAGCGGAGGGAGTCGCACACGCCAGCCTTCTATTCTATTTCTATCCCCCGGCATGAGAGGAGCGCACGTGATGGGCCCCACGGCCTTATCTCTTCACGGAGGAGGAAGCTGGCATGGCGCTTGGCCTCGGCACAGCGCACGCGCTGGACCGTCGGGCGACCTCCTCCGCGCGGGTGAGCTGGAACCATCCCTGGCGCGCGGCGGCGGCGGCGCGCGGGCAAGCTGCGCGCCGTTCCTGCCTGCGGCGGCGGCGCGTGGGGCGGGCTGGAGCCGTGCCTGGCCCGTGCCATGCGGCGGCGGGGCGAGCAAGGAAGCGCCCAGGGCGCCTGCGGCGGCGGCGGCGCGAGCTGTGTGCCGTTCCTGCCTGCGGCGGCGGCGGCGCGTGGGGCAGCCTGCGAGCCGTGCCTGGCCGTGGCGGAGCTCCCCGTCACGTGCAGATCCATTCTTCCCCCGATGAATAAACATTTGTCCTCTGTAGATCAATTCTATTTGGGTTTTTTCGTGAAGAAAGGAGAAGAGATTGGGTTGAAGTTTCTTCTTGGTTGATTCTCTTTTCCTTGTTTGTCTTTTTACATTGATATTTCTTTTCGACCTTTTTTCCATCTGATTCGAAATTGTGGCAGGTGTTTTTTCGAACAGACAGATGTTATTCCAAATATAAATAACATGTTGTGTAGTTTTGCAGATTTCATCTGATTTTAAATTATAGCAGTGGTCTTTTCAGAAAAACAAGATGTGATTCAAATAGAAATAACATTTTGTGTATGTTCGTAGATTTTGCCAACTTATTTTTATAGAAAATAAAAGTGTTCTACCTGCATGCAGTACCAAACAAAAAAATTGTGTTACTGGTTGCTGCAGAGGGGGCATAACTTTTTGTAAGGACATACATGAAGTGTTAGCACTAATCTTTCGGTCTTGCTAATTCAGTCCTCTAACCATGCCCACGTGTCGCACACTGCACCAGGGGGGGCATGTGCCGCCGGGGGCAGGAAATCCACTCTGTGCTTGCTAAACATCAACCTCCCAAGTCTATCGTGCCTCAACTTTTATGTGGAAATTTGGTACTAGCAGACGAGACAGGGATAACGAATCCAACGATGTGACTGAGTGAGCAAAGAGGTCAGCATTCGTCCAAGACAATTCCATCTTTCTCCGACCGTTGTGCAGTCATTTTCCACTTGTGGAGGCCCTAACAAGATTAGCCGATGACCGATGTTGACGAGTTATTTCTTTTGAACTTCCCTGTCAGCAACAGCTGGCAGCTGGCCTGAGCCTAACTTGTAGCCTTTTTCTTTTTGAACAAGATATAGCTTCAGATTTTATTAGTAGGTTATGGAATATGGATTGAGAACATGAACTATTAATTTGCGCAAACTTGTAGCTTAAAAATGTTTATGTGTGCTGGAGCTAGTTTAGGATCGAAGAACGAAATAAAAGACATATGGATGGATTATATTAGATCATTCATTAAATTTCTAGAGAAATCCATCTGTACTATTATTTTGCAGTTGCATAAGGCCGCGCTGCTGGCTGACTGGTGGGCCCAATGGCATCGACGCTAGCTCCTGTGTGCTTCTTTCTCCTTGAGCAGGGGTCACCGGCGTTCTCGGGGAAGGGGCTTGGTTGCAGTGGCCATAAAACCTCCATTGAGATTGACAGGCAGCCTCGTGCATGGTGATGATGATGATTGCTAGAAAATACCATAAGCAAAGTGACTTTTACTTAATTGATCTCTCAATGCCTTTGCATGAGAACTTGTTACATATGTATATGTATGTAGATACACGTACACGGCAATATAATGCTCACTAGCAGTACGTCCCTGCCCCATACACTTGTCCTTGTTGATAGTGCGTGCATGCACGACCGTACCATATTCGCTTACGCGACTATATATAGGCGCGCGCTCGATCGTCGTCGTATGAATGTATAATGCATTGGCATACGATGAGCAGCGCTGCTGCCAAATGCCAACGTCGTCTGTCTTTAGGAGTTGACCTTCCAGCAGAGGCGCCTGATCTGCCCATTGGTCCCGGTCAACGGCTGAAGGTTCCCCATCTTCACCATGGCCGTCGTGAAGGCGCTGCTGAAGGCGCGGCAGTGTTGGACGCGAAGCTCCTCACCGTGCTGTCGGTGCTGCCATTGTTGAAGAGCTCCTGGTCCGAGTGCAGGAGCCCCTTCTGGTTCAGCAGGTTGCTGTAGTAGGCGTTGTCGAAGGTGTTGGGCGTCGTGGTGTCCAGTGGGGCAAGCAGGTTGGAGTTGCCTGACATGGGGCAGTTGGCCTTGAGCGACGTGGCGAAGGTGGCGTTGATGTTGGTGTCGTTGTAGATATGGTCGTTGAAGTTGGAGCAGTTCGCCTGTCCGATAGTGTGAGCGCCTGTGTACATATTGAATTAAAGGTGCACTGCGTCGTCAGTTTCGCTCGAGTCCTGGCACTAAGGCAGGCATATCTACTTATTATCGATGAAAGGAACAAGCAGAACTATTGTAGGGCATGCGCCGTACCTGAGAGTGCAACCATGTCTGTTGGGTTGAGGTTCTTCTTGTTAAACGCACCTATAAGCTCTTGGAGGCTAAGTGTAGGAGCTGGGAGGTCGGTTGTCTGACCCGGGAATGAAGCGGTGGAGTCCCTTCTTCCCAGTAGAACGGTCCACGAAGGTCCACCAAGCTGCATGCACATATACATAGGAATTCATTCCAAACCAACAAACCAATAACAGCAACAGGTCGTGCTAATTGATCGATGAGATCTTACCCAGGGGTGGTAAATGGCCCTCACTTTTGTACTAGAAATTTTAAGGATATGGCCGGATTAGGGCCGGGCCAAAATAATACTAGTTTTTGAGCTAAATTTTATTAAGGCCAAGTTAAATTGTGAAGGAACAAACGAGCCATGATCCGTTACCACCCCTAATCTTACCGCTACGACAGAGTCACGGGCGGCGACGGCGACGATGTCGGCGCAGGAGACGGTCTGCGGGCACAGGGCCTCCACCTGCGCCTTGATGCTGTCGATAACTTGGTAGCCCCTCACCGAATCAATGTTCGGGCCCGCGTTCTGCTCCCCGCTCGTTTCATTCAGCAGAATGGACGCGTCGCAGCCCTGGATCGGAGGGACGTACGTACGTGTAAGAAGTTTCTAATTATAAGTTGCTTGTACGTGCATGTATGTACTATATATACTGTCAACGAATTGAATTGAAGGAACTTTAGTTTGTATGTATGGTGATCCGGCTGCAACAAAACAAGGAAAAGAAAACGATATGATTGCGGGTTATGCATGCATGTGAGACACTGTGAGAGTGAGATCAACTTGCTTGAACAAAGCAGTCGTGGAAGTGGAGCCTGAGCAGGGATGCTCCCATGCGAGCCTCCTGCGCCACCGCGGCGTTCACCCCGCTCTTGATGGTGGCGAGAGCCCTGGGGCACGATGTGTCATAGAACGTCGACGACAGCTGCGCCGACGCTGACGAGGCCAGCGCCACCACCAGCAACAAGCTAAGGAAAGAAGAAGCAGAGGCCGCCATGGCGATGCTAGCTAATTTCTCAGTAGCTTATTGGCAGCTGCTTTTGCTCGTTGGCTGCGGTGGTCTGCACAGAGAATGCTGTACTCCATGCATATTTATAAGGCCAACTGATGCCTGCATGTCACTAGGGATCAGGAGACATCAAAATCGGGTGCCAAACTAGTCCAGGTTTAGTCTCTCAGTGCCAGCAACCATTTCGTCATGCAGTGCAGCTAGCCACTTGTCCGGCATTCAGTATTGACCAAACCAGTATTTGATACATTAGCATACAAGATATGTTAGGCTGCATTCGTGAGTGCAGTTTTGTTTACAATAGCAAACAGCATCTAAATTCCAATGCAAGTGCCGCGACGGA
This sequence comes from Echinochloa crus-galli, assembly GCA_900205405.1. Taxonomy (NCBI): domain Eukaryota; kingdom Viridiplantae; phylum Streptophyta; class Magnoliopsida; order Poales; family Poaceae; genus Echinochloa; species Echinochloa crus-galli. Next base: position 485,939 of record OAMR01000052.1, read on the forward strand.
TGTTGAATTCTAAATAATCGCTATGCCCAGCACCAACCAACTGGAGCCTGTCATGTAGATGGCCCAGAGAATAGTATGCGAACCCGTGGCTTGGCATTTTCAGACAGCAATACACATAATTTGCCCCTCTGGAAATGTACTACTGCTGGCAGCTTGCTCGCGATTGGACAAAATGGTTGATACGTACCAACTGCTTGCTGGTCAAGGAAGACATAGGCGGCACGTGCCATGACTCATGAGCAGTGTCTTGCTAACTGAAACACTGTTTTATGCATTAATCCCGGAACATCATGCACGTTTTGTCCATTCGATATGTACATATGTTCGAGCTATAAAGTTAGCATCGATGTTGTATTTATCTACATTTTATCTAGAAAATAAATGATCCTACTAGGCGGAGACACGAGACGATTTAGATAATTTTATTAACATAACATCCCAAATTTAGCCTCCGTTTGCTTATCACTAAAAATTTAAACTTTTTGAATTATTCAATGAATTTCAAACAAATATGCTTTCATAATCAATATATACAAGCAGTTTTAGTATTCTTTTTAAATTGCAAACCTTGCATTTTCATGCCCCTTATTTCTCTCTCCCATACTCCCTTCATATAGGATTTAGATGCCGTTTTGGACAAAATTTTAGTCAAACATCAGAAATATAAATCACGAATAACTTTAAGTCATTGAGTTTAGAAATTTGAAAACCATACAAATAGATTTTTATCTTAAAAATATTTTTATAAAAGTATACATATATTATTTTTAATAAATATTTTGTAAAAATAAGAAGTTAAAGTTACGTTTTGGAGATTGTGTCGTTGTCAAAAAATGACATCTAAATCATATATAAATGGGTATTTTATTATGCAAATCTAGAGCTTTGTCCCGCGAGTCACCTTTGCATTCCGCGGCTCCGTGAGTCCCGACCCAGCCAAGGCTCCAAATGGTCTACGCACCATGTGTCATTCTCCCAAAGCTTAAAACACACATCCAGCATTTACATGCTCTACCCGGCATCTATTTCTCTTCATGGATGGGCATGACCAGCAAGGTAATTTGCAGGCGCCCACTAGGGGCCCCATGAGCGGCCAATCAAACATTATGTTTCTTTTATTTTATTTATGGCACAATCCCTCGTACCTCCACTACTACAAAATCGGTTTGTAGGGGTTCCTTGATTTTTTTCTAGGAGCGGACCAAAAGGTCACCCATTCCTACAAAAGGAACGTATAAAGCAAATGGCCCATTTACAGGACAGTAACTAAAAATAACAAAGACACAGAATATTTTTATCAAAACTTTATGGTTTTATCTTACTCCAAAACCCACCATCCACTTCACATACACTAAAAATAACAAAGACACAGAATATTTTTATCAAAACATTCTAACACTACAAGGAATGCTGCTTTACATGACGCTTGTTTTGGTCATAGATACTCGACAATTCGTCACAGTCAACTTGCTATGACCATCAAAAAATTCGTCATGTATCTCACGTCATAGATTTGCTAGACCTAACAAAAAGGTCATGGATTGAGAAGTGTGATCGTCATGGAATGTATGGTCAACAATAACAGTCAAAGCCTATTATGATGAATTGAAACGTCATGGAAGTGTGTTACACGTCAGCATTTGCCACATCATTTAGTGATGATGGATTTGACATGGCAGCACCTTGCCACGTCAGCCAGCCTGCTCTGGCCCATTTTAGAGGCCCAATTTTCTTCATGGTGTTTGGCTAGTAAGCCCATTCTTTTTTTCTAATTAAGCCCATACTACTAGGCCAGCCCACGTGCAAATTGTCCCATACTAGTGGGCTAGCCCACGTGCAATGACGATTTGGCCCGAATTCAAATTTAAATTCAAAATTATGAATTCAAATTTAAATTCAAATTTTTGAATTCACATTTTGAAATTCGAATTTAAAATTTCAAACTGACAGCACATATAAAACGTCACTGATTGTCACATCTTATCATCACAAATATAATGAAACAACATAATTTAAATTTTGCTAGAAATATTCAAATCCAAATTTAAATGGACACCATGCCCACATAACCACAGTACAGTCATAGCTGATCTAAAGAGCAGGTCACAGATCATTACATTTAACAAAAGCATTAAAAGTAGCTGCAGCACCACCTTCCAAAGGTTCAGGCATCACTTGCCAAAGGTTTACATACCAATTCACAAAAGTTCAAACACCGCTTGCATTAGTTCATGGACCAATCTAAGTCAAGTAACCCAAAAGCACCACTTGCCAAAATGCATCGACCCTAGAAGCAGCCTTGGCACTGCAGCTGGTAAGCCAAACACAACTTTAACTTTTTGTGAGACATGCAGGAAGCATGGAAACTTTTTGTGGACGTCATTAAAAGTATTCCAATAACTATTCAAATACACATATAACCTTTTCAAATTAACATTTTAATGGCTTTCTCAAAACAAGTTTTGTGAAAAAAAGGAAAATGGAATAAATAAATTTATGAGCAAAACAATAAATTTATAGGAGTTACAGAAAAAATTCCAAAAAACTTACATAAACATTGTTTCTAGAAAACTCATTTAATTATCATTTTTTGGAAATGTAAATAGCAATATTTTCTCCATCATCGTGTGTTACAGCCCTGACGCTGCCTCTTGTTGCATGGGCCAAGTCTCACCCCAATCCACCAAATAATATAAGATGGGAGGAGAAAGAAAGAAAATGCAAATGGAAAAGAGAAAAATGAAGGAGATGAGCAGAAAGACACACGAATCATGTAGCATTAATGTACCATAGGACCCTTGCACATGGAGGAGGGCTTGGAACGTGGAAAATCAACTGTTCGCAAAATCACAAGTGAGCTAACACCCTGTCTCTGAATTGGAGTTTCAAGAACCTTCTTCGCCTGGTTACATAGCGGCTTGAGGCGAAACTCTAGCTATGGATGATCACCGATTGGATTCTCAATTGCTAGCTACCTGCCAGGTGTGTGGGCAAAAATTTTATGTGGCCGGACAAGATTTAGTCCCCGTTTGGATCCATCAGCTAATCTTTAATTTAGCTGCTAAATTTTAGCTGATAGAGATCGAAACAGAGGCAGCTAAAATCCAGCTAAACTTTAGCTACACACTAAAAGTGTACGATCTCTTTAGCTGGTTAACCCCTGCTAAAACCAGTTAAAAACATATTTAGTTGGAGTGGATCCAAACATATATAGCCTTAACAGTGTTTCCTATAGGTTTTTGCCGGCCGAGAGGGGTACCCTCCAGTTCCTGTCGATTTGAAGTTTTTTTTTTGAAAAGTGAGGACCATGTGTGTCCGAGGACCGATGGATGGTCGCTTCTCACTGTGATGAGTGATTGACAACGTTGTGTGGACTGACTCTTGGCTGAGTATTGCAGGTGTTCGATGCGGCTGGATTTGCGTTGGTGCAGGTGAAGAACAAGCACGAAAGATTTCCGAGGAGTGGAGACGAGTAGGCTTGGTTCAAGGGACCCGGTGGCCAGACGAGATCGAGTGCAGTCGGCATGGTGCAAGAAAACCAAGACGAAGTTGAAGACTTGGAGCCGGTGCAAGGTAGCGGCTGACGACCGAAGCTTGCACGCGGGGTTTGATGGTTGGGCCACAAAACCATCGGAGGAAGGTTTTTCGGTTTGGGCCTCAAAACCGAGCCCGAAGGCCCAACGTGACGGAGACGGTGATCCGGGCGCGTTCGGGAAGCTTCGAAGCGGTGGACACGCGCGGCGGGATCCGGGAGATTGCGTCGGAGGGAAGCAAGACCGGATGGACGGCGTGCCTGGCCGGGAGAAATATCTGGCTTATTCCAAAATTGCCCCTGAGGGGTGTGCATCTTGTTTTATGTTTGTAGGGGTAGTTTGGTCTTTTGCCATCTCCAGGTGACTTAATATATATAGGGGTAGAGGGGGATGGCAACTCAACTCTTTAGAACCCTAGTTCATTTTCTCTCTTCCTCTCCCTCTCTAAATCTCTCTCTAATCTCTCTCTAGGCTAGCTATGAGCTTCATGTAAATCCAAGCGGGTGGATGATGGGCGGTTGCTAGCCTTGTATAGATTGTGACCTTTGTTTATTGGAATGAAATCGTGTGCTAGTTGAATCTCTTTGTTTCTCCCCGAGTCTCTTTTTTGTGCCATTTTCTTGTTCCTCTCGATTCATCGTTTCTAGACCGTTTGGCTTCGGATTTGTTTGTGGGGATCATGGATGAGTGCATTGCGCCTCTTTGTGTATGATCTTGCCCCCTCAAACGCCGGGAATCGGTCTCGATTTGATGATTTTGGGATGAACTCATGGTGGTTGTGTTCTTCTCTTTTGTGTGATCCGCGATTTCTCGAGTTGTAGGGAGTTAGAGGCCGAGATTTTTGGGACATAACATCCTTTTAGGGTGCTAATCATCTCCCCAAAGTTTCGTCTCAAGAGCTCTAGCCGTTTGGGAGATCCGGTGATGGATTTGGGGGAGTTGACCCGCGGGTTACTGTAGCTGTTCTTCCTGTTCGTCCGTCGGGCCTCGCGGACGGTCCGCACGATCTTGGCGGACGGTCCGCCGTGTTCCCGGACGGTCCGCATGTGATTGGCGGACGGTCCGAGAAGTGGCTGTAGCTTCTGGTGTTTCTGTTTCCTTGACGGACGGTCCGACTTGCTCTCCCGGACGGTACGCTCCGCGGTAGAGGCTCGGACGGTCCGATTTTCGCCTGAAGTCTCTGGAGATTCGGAGAGGGTTCTCGGACGGTCCGCCTTGCCTAGCCGGACGGTCCGCCCTGACCGCGGACGGTCCGCGACCTCTGTGCGGACGGTCCGCCCTGACTCAGGCAGACAACAAGGCTATCTTGGCAAGATTGTGAGGAATCCTTGGGTAGTGATTTTTGGGATATAGGCCGAGTTTCTTTTCGAAGAAATTTTTATCGGCTCCCATTCACTCCCCCCTCTCTGGTCGCCGTATCGATCCTTCAATTGGTATCAGAGCCGGTTACGGATCGTCGTGATTCTAACCAGTCTTAAGATCCAAAGAAGATGGCGTACGCCGGAAAGGGTTCGGGTCCTCCTCTCTTTGATGGGAAGAACTATAGGATGTGGTCGGTTCGCATGGGAGCTTTCCTCCGAAGCAAGGGACGGTTGATATGGGATATCACTCTTGATACCACCTATGTCATTCCTGCTTCGAGAGAAACCCAGGAGGCTAAGGACAAGTTTGAGGCAAATGCAAAACCTGTTGATTTCTTGTTCAAAGCGCTTGACGAGCATGAATTCAATCGTGTGATCGAAGAGCATCTTGCGTGGAAGATTTGGCAAAAGTTGGAGATCGCCCATGGAGGTGATAGTGGGGTTAAGGCTCGGCTCTTTTCGACTTACCGGAGGGAATATGAGAACTTCACTCATTTGACCGGTGAGTCGATAGATGCCATGTTCCAGAGGTTCACCGTGATAGTGAACAACATGAGAGACAACATTAACAACCTCCCGTATACAGACCATGATATGGCTTTGAAGCTCTTACACTACTTGGATATGTCTGTATGGGGCACTAAGGTTGAGGCGATTATGGAGTCGGCTAGCTATCTGACACTCACAGTCGATGGGTTGTTCTCAAAGCTCAAGTCCTCAGAGGTTGATAGGATAGCTAGAACCAAGCTTGAGAACCCGACTGATTCCCATAGTCTGGCTCTTATGAGTGGTTCTAGTTCTAGACCTGGTGCTAACTCTTCACGGCAGTTTGCCTTGTCTTTGCTTGTGTCTTTGCCAGATGAGGAGTTCGAGGTGCTGAGCGAGGAGGATCTCGCGTTGCTCACCAAGAGGTTCGGGCGCATGTACGAGAACCGCAAGAGTACAAGGCGCTTTGGGAGCACGTGCTACAGGTGCGGCAAGATGGGACACTTCATCGCCGAGTGTCCGGAGCCAGCAGAGCCGGACCGCAAGCACAAAGATGTGTATAAGAGACAGGTGTAAAAGCTTCAAAGCCATATCATGGTCTGTATACGGGAGGTTGTTAATGTTGGCTCTCATGTTGTTCACTATCACGGTGAACCTCTGGAACATGGCATCAATTGACTCACCGGGCAAATGAGAGAAGTTCTCATATTCCCTCCGGTAAGTCGAAAAGAGCCGAGCCTTAACCCCACTATCACCTCCATGGGCGATCTCCAACTTTTGCCAAATCTTCCACGCAAGATGCTCTTCGATCACACGATTGAATTCATGCTCGTCAAGCGCTTTGAAAAAGAAATCAACAGCTTTTGCATTTGCCTCAAACTTGTCCTTAGCAATAAGCTCGGAAGAGGAACCAGCAACGAGACAACGAGCAACACCAAAAGACCTCGAGAAATCAGCAACGAAAACTTGACTCTCGGGAATGATCATGCAAACAAGGTCACCTCGAGAATCAAGAATCCGAGAAGCACCACTAACAAACCGAACCTCAAAACCCTCATCAAGCAGCTGAGAGACCGAAAGCAAATTAAAGCCAAGCGACTTGACGAGAGCAACACGCTTCAACACAAACTTCTCGCTCACCTGAATATCACAGGTACATGAGTGAGCCGATCATACTCCAGTACGTCTTCTGGTCCACCGCTTCTCCATCCTCATCCGCATCCAAAGCTGTT
>OAMR01000052.1:498578-556150 GCA_900205405.1 Echinochloa crus-galli
AGTATGCACTTGTTCAGGGGGAGCTACTTGTTGTATGTTGCTCTTGTTTCGATGTTGTTCAAGCTTGTTGTCTCGGTTGTGTTGAGCCGTTGCCCTTGTCTTAGGGGACCGAGATTTTCTTGCTTTGGTTGAGAGCTTGGTTTGGCGCTTGTTTGGCGCTTTGGTGTGTTGAGTTGCAATTGTTGTCTAAATCGTATCCAGTTTTACATTCACTATCTATGTGTGCTATGTGTGTTGTCAATGCACTCATCAAGGGGGAGATTGAGGACCATGTGTGTCCAATGACCGATGGATGGTCGCTTCTCAGTGTGATGAGTGATTGACAACGTTGTGTGGACTGACTCTTGGCTGAGTATTGCAGGTGTTCGATGCGGCTGGATTTGCGTTGGTGCAGGTGAAAAACAAGCGCCCCTGAGGGGTGTGTATCTTGTTTTATGTTTGTAGGGGTAGTTTGATCTTTTGCCATCTCCAGGTGACTTAATATATATAGGGGTAGAGGGGGATGGCAACTTAACTTCTTGGAACCCTAGTTCATTTTCTCTCTTCCTCTCTCTCTCTCTCTCTAATCTCTCTCTCTAATCTCTCTGTAGGCTAGCTATGAGCTTCATGTAAATCCAAGCGGGTGGATGATGGGCGGTTGCTAGCCTTGTATAGATTGTGACCTTTGTTTGTTGGAATGAAATCGTGTGCTAGTTGAATCTCTTTGTTTCTCCCCGAGTCTCTTTTTTGTGCCATTTTCTTGTTCCTCTCGATTCGTCGTTTCTAGACCGTTTGGCTTCGGATTTGTTTGTGGGGATCATGGATGAGTGCCTTGCGCCTCTTTGTGTATGATCTTGCCCCCTCAAACGCCGGGAATCGGCCTCGATTTGATGATTTTGGGATGAACTCGTGGTAGGTGGCTTGTTCCATGTGATCCACGCTCAACCGCCGGGAATCGGTCTCGATTTGATGATTGGGATGAACTCGTGGTAGGTGGCTTGTTCCATGTGATCCGCGATTTCTCGATTTGTAGTGCGTTAGAGGCCGAGATTTTTGGGGCATATCTTCACCTTAGGGTGCTAATCAACTCCACAAAGTTTCGTCTCAAGAGCTCTAGCCGTTTGGGAGATCCGGTGATGGATTTGGGGGAGTTGACCCGCGGGTTACTGTAGCTGTTCTTCCTGTTCGTCCGTCGGGCCTCGCGGACGGTCCGCACGATCTTGGCGGACGGTCCGCCGTGTTCCCGGACGGTCCGCATGTGATTGGCGGACGGTCCGAGAAGTGGCTGTAGCTTCTGTGTCTCTGTTTCCTTGACGGACGGTCCGACTTGCTCTCCCGGACGGTCCGCGACACTGGCGGACAGTTCGCGGTAGAGTCTCGGACGGTCCGATTTTCGCCTGAAGTCTCTGGAGATTCGGAGAGGGTTCTCGGACGGTCCGCCTTGCCTAGCCGGACGGTCCGCCCTGACCGCGGACGGTCCGCGACCTTCGGACGGTCCGCTACCTCTGTGCGGACGGTCCGCCCTGACTCAGGCAGACAACAAGGGATTTGTGTTGCTTCCGCTTTGGTGTGTTGTTCTTGCTTGTTCCTAGGGTAGGTAGGTCCGCTGTGACTACGCTATCTTGGCATGCTTGTGAGGAATCCTTGGATAGTGATTTTTGGGATATAGGCCGAGTTTCTTTTCGAAGAAATTTTTATCGGCTCCCATTCACTCCCCCCTTCTCTGGTCGCCATATGGATCCTTCAAAAAGTAATGATTTAGCGAGTTCAGGATAGTCCTGGCCATCATTTCAAGCACAACATGACCAGCTACCATTCGGCAATGGCACGGTGGAGAGGTCAAGAAATTGAAATAGAATGCACACAGATCTCATTCGTTGGTGGTGTTAAAGAAGTAATATCTGATTGATTATGTCCGCCTTTGCATGAGAAAATCGTTTTACAACATATATGGTGAGTAGCATGCTGATGCATGCACACCAAATAAGCCCTCTCCATTGCACAGACATGCATGTACTAAATGGACAATGAAGGCGATCGATCATCTGGCATTCTGGCGTACACGACCACACGGCATATATTCGTGTATGCGCTGTTATCGATCTTATACGTATACTCTCGCTCTGCCAACGTCCGTCCGTCCATCTTACGAGTTCACCTTAGAGCAGGTGAGCCTGATCTCCCCCTGTGTCCCAGTGAGCGGGCTGAGGTTCCCCATCTTCACCATGGCCGTCGTGAAGGCGCTGGTGAAGGCCGCTGCGTTGGACGCAAAGTTCATCACCGTGTTGTCGGTGCTGCCATTGTTGAAGAGCTCCTGGTCCGAGTGCAGGAGCCCCTGCTGGTTCAGCAGGTTGCTGTAGTAGTTGTTGTCGAAGGTGTTGGGCGTCGTGGTGTCCAGCGGGGCCAGGTTGGTGTCGCCGCTGCCGCTCGCCGCGGGGCAGTTGGCCTGCAGCGACGCCGCGAACGACGCGTTGATGTCGGTGTCGTTGTAGATGTGGTCACGGAAGTTCTGGCACTGTGCCTGCCCTATCGTGTGTGCACCTGCAACCAAGTAACACCAATGCAAAAACGCGTCGATCAGTTCGTCGAAGTTGCACCATCACTTTCCATGCATAGTAGCAACCGATCGATACAGTTTTTCTTCTTCATCATCTTTGTTCTCTTGTTTTTAACATTGAAAAAAAGCAGCCGACACAGATTATCTTTTGTTAAAAAACACGGTATATAAATTGATCGGATCATTCTGCACGCACCTGAAAGAGCAACCATGTCGGTTGCGTCGAGGTTCTTGTTGCTGAACTTAGATATAAGCAGGCTGAGGCTAGAGGTAGGAGCAGGAAGGTCGGTGTTTGCGAGAGACATGCTTGCAGTGGTGGAGTCCCTTCTCCCGAGCAGCACGGTCCATGAAGGCCCTCCGAGCTGCCGCATGCGTACAGAGATATGATCAAGGCAACCAGGCTAAAAGCATCATATATATATGTAGTAACCGGCCGCGAGCTAATTAATTAATTAATGATCTTAATTTTCTCACCGCCACGACGGAGTCACGGGCGGCGACGGCGAGGATGTCGGCGCAGGAGACGGTCTGATTGCACACGGCCTCCACCTGCGTCTTGATGTTGTCGATGACGCTGAATCCCCTGAGCGACCCCGCGTTCGGACCCGCCCCCTGCTCGCCGGTGAAGGTAGCCGTGTCCGCCAGCAACACGGACGCGTCACAGCCCTGGAAATAATGAATCGAATGGATTTCAGTAAATCCAAATCCTTGTTAGTTTGATTGCAGATTGCATTGCACGTACAATTGCCGGCCAATACATGAATGAGCTAGAATGAACTCTTATTTTGACGCGATAGATCGAGACTTGCCTGGACGAAGCAGTCGTGGAAGTGAAGCCTGAGCAGCGACGCTCCCATGCGAGCCTCCTGCGCCACCGCGGCGTCCACGGCGCTCTTGATGGTGGAGAGCGCGTTCGGGCACGACGTGTCGTAGAACGTCGACGACAGCTGCGCCGATGCCGACGACGCCAGCGCCACCAGAACCAACAGGCTGCTAAGGCGAGAGGAAGACGCCATGGCTTGACAGATCTCTCTACTACGAGTTCTGGACTATGCCTGCGTTAGGTGCCTATAGCTGGCTGCGATTGCTGGGAAATGCCGCACTCATCCATGCATATTTATAGGGCCCACTGATGTCTGCATGCCACTAGCTTTTTTTAAAACAAAATAGCATGCCATTGGCCATCAGGAAGCATCCAAACTCGGATGCCAAACTAGCACAGGTTTAGCCACTCGATCCGTGAATTCATACAAGATATGTTAGATTGTTAGGCTGAACTCATGAGTGCAATTTTGTATGCAAGAAGCATCCAATGCAAGGGATCGGACGGCAGGGATGGATGTCCAATTCGAAATAATTGGCATGGCCGGCCATCACCAACCTCTCTCTGCTGGCAGCCTGGCGCCTGTAGAATTCGAATGACCCGGGGAATAGTATGCCAACCAGTGGCATGGCATTTTCAGCGCGAAGATGACATACACATGATTTGTCCCTTTGGATGTGTAGAGGCAGCTAGCTCGCAATAGAAACAGAATGGTTGGTACCAAGTGCTGGTCAAGGAAGACAGCTAGCCGGGGCACATGTCACGAGCAGTTTCTTGCGAAGAACACACTGCACTGGTATGCATTAATAGCGGGATTTGCATGTTGTGTGCGTCGATTGATAGATCGAAGCACGTAGCCACCTTATTTAAGTCTTGATAAACAAGTTCAAACAGATGCATTTAGATTAGAGACCGATGTTGATGAAGGTTTGGCGATCCGCCGGCAGGCGATTGCTAGCTAGTTCCACCAGAAAAAAAAAATGTTTCTCAACGGGCTTCTGCTTGAATTATTTAATAGAGTATGAGATACTAGTTCAATCAGTGGAGTTTAGAAACACGTGTTTTTTTTTGTAACTATTTTGGAAACGCACAAGTATCAAAAGAAAAAATTGGAAACAAATAAAACATATCCTAAACGAAAAATAAGAAAATAAAATCTTGAGGTACACACTACACTGTGCCGGTAACAATCATTTAGTGATGACTAGTATAACCTGCAGTTATGCTAGGAGGAACGTCAATTTCATCTAGCTAGGCCGACATTTGCCATGGGTCCACATGGGTACCATCCGACAAAGCAACTTGGAGGAAACCATTGAGCTGTGTCAAAAAAGAGGTCAGCCTGTGCATGTCAAAAGAAAAAAGGGTCAGCATGTGTCTAAGAAAATAGACCTTATAGTCTGACCCCATGCGGCCATTCTGGCACTACGAGAGCGTTATCAGTTGGCATCGACGCGTGACTAATAACTAAAAGATGTTGACACCTTGATTTTTCTTTTTTTTTAATGTACCATGTTCACCCTAAAGCACATCTCATATACCAAATAATGCAGGAGTAGCACAGTTGAGCCAAATTCTAGGAGAGCTATATTACTTTGGTATGGAGCTATGAGATAAAGACGTGGTAATTTAACATCTACAAGATTTATACAAAATGAAATATATGACGTTTAGAAGAACCAAATTAGTTCATTTTTGAACTAAATAACTTTTCATAAACAAGATATATTTAAGAACAGAGTATTTTTGATTGGTAAACTCTGCATTTGAGATGCAATTTGACCATAGTTCTATATTAGAATATGTCTATAGAATAAAATAATTGTTCATATCCATGCGATCATTTTTACGTTTCCTAATGAAATATATCTTAGAAGTTACTGACAATTAATTTTTTAAAAGTCAGATTGGTTCTTGTCCAAACAACATAAGTATTTGTTGCTAGAGGCCTAGAGGGAGTATATTTCAGTTGGGTACATAGTACCAGTAGCTGTTTGATAAAAGCTACATATATATGTATATAGTAAACACCAACTCTGCACCTTTTTGTTAAGTAGATTGATGTGCTCACCACCAAAATTTTGAGCTAACGTAATGATGGCCAGATATTTCTGATTTTCTTTTGAGAATTTTTAAGATTTATCTTTTTTCCTGCCACGTCTTCTTAGGATTAATGTTCCAATGTGAGTAACAGCAAGATAAGATATATAAAATCGAAGTTCTTTTATACGAAAGCACTTTCAAGAGTAATCCTTGCAAAATGTTTTTATTATGTTCTCTAATGAAATGTTTTAGCAGTTACCAGTCAAATTTTAAAAGAACCATTCCTTCTTGTCCAAAACATAGGTATCCATGAGCTCTCTCTATAATCATTTCTTATAATTGGCATATCATCTTTTTTGTGTCACTTCAGATTACATAACAATTTTTGGTCGGGAAAAAAGATTACATAACACTTTTCTAACCTTCAACTTTATGTTTGATTGTACAGTGTTGATCTACCAAATGTTATATTTAAGCAGAGATATATCGGCAAGTACATCCTTAAGCAAGGTAATCCTCCTACATGCCTTTACATGGCATGTACACTTTGTTCATGTACACCTTATTCGCGTGAAAACCCTATCTTTTCTACATGGTGATTCTTAGTTCACTTTGGAGCAGGTGAGCCTGATCTGCCCCTGGGACCCCGTCTTGGGGCCGAGGTTGGCCATCTTCACCATGGCCGCCGCGAAGGCGCTGCTGAAGGCCGCCTTGTTGGAGGCGAAGTTCCTGACATCGTTGTCCGTGCTGCCACCGTTGAAGAGCTCCTGGTCGGAGTGCAGGAGACCCTTCTGGTTCAACAGGTTGCTGTAGTAAGCGTTGTCGAACGCGTACGGCGTGGTAGTGTCCAGCGGCGCCAGGTTGCTGTCGCCGGAGCCGGTCGGCCGGGGGCAGTTGGCCTTGAGCGAGCTCGCGAACCCGGCGTTGATGTCGGTGTCGTTGTAGATGTGGTCCCTGAAGTTCAGGCACTGCGCCTGCCCGATCGTGTGCGCCCCTGCATGCATGCAAGAACTTAGTAAGTTTCATATATGTCACTTGAAGGAATCAAAGCAAATGAAAGAGTCTTGTACCGGAGAGAGCAACCATTTCGGTTGCGGAGAAACCCTTGTTGCCGAAGGCGCCGATGAGGTTGCTGAGGTTGAAGAAGGGAGGCGGCAGGTCGCTGTTTGCCAGGGACAGGCTCGCGGTTGTGGAGTCCTTCCGACCCAGGGGAACCGTCCACGACGGCCCTCCCAACTGCATGCATGAACGAGAAAAACGAATAATTAATGAATCATTTGCATGGGACAGTAGAGATGATGACGAGTCAATTTATTTGAGGCTGATCGGAAAGCCCAATCGTATCGTAGCCTTACCGCGACGACGGAGTCGCGGGCGGCGACGGCGAGGATGTCGGCGCAGGAGACGGTCTGCTTGCAGATGGCCTCTACCTGAGCCTTGATGTTGTCAATGACATCGAAACCCCTCAGCGACCGGACGTTAGGCAATGCTCCCTGCTCGCCGGTGAAGCTGCCGGGGATGTCGGCCAGCAGCACGGACGCGTCGCACCCCTTCTATCATGTCACACAGCATACATACAACAGTAATAGTTTTGTTAGAAGACTAATTTGACAGTTCCGATCCTATTGTGAGTTTGTGACTTGAAGTCAAAAGGTTAGAATGTCCAAGCTACTAGCAGATAGCGTGCGGTTAGACTTCGAGTGAACTGACTGCGGCCAGAACATTGGAACTAACTGTCACATCAGAGACTCTTAAGAAAAATACTCCATTGCGTGCAATTAGGTGATTTACTGCGTGCAAGACATGAGAGCGAGACGGGGCCGGGACTTCAGACTTGCCTGGACAAAGCAATCATGGAAGTGTAGCCTGAGCAAGGAGGCTCCCATGCGGTTCTCCTTGTTCACGGCGGCCGTCACGGCGCTCTTGATGGTGGACAGAGCGTTCGGGCACGACGTGTCGTAGAACGTCGGCGACAGCTGCGCCGACGCCACCGTGGCCATGCAGAGTAGCAGCAACACTGAAGACGAAGATGCTGCCATGGCGAGCAGAAGCAGTGGACTACAACCAGAAGAAGCAATGCAATTGCAGCTTCAACAGAGCAGAGGAGCAGCAAGGCACTCGGCTGTAGAGATGCTTGTGGAATGCTGTGCTATGTGCTGCATTGCATGCAGATATATATAGCCACGAGGAGGGTCGTCAACTTGTCATGCTGCATTATTTTCTGCCGACTATTTTTTGCATGAATGCATGGAGCTATAGCTAAATCAAGAATTGCAAGTAGGTGGGAAGCAGTAGTACATGTACAAGTGCAATGTGCATTCATCACTTCAATTTGTCAGGTGGGAACGAGTAGTACATATACAAGTGCAATGTGCATTCATCACTTTAATTTGTCAGCTGAACATTGCTCTCTGTGTCTGCATCGAAGCCTGAATATGAATGGTACCTTTTAACGGAGAATGGGCCATGTACAATTGATTCTTGCAATTTCCGTGGTTCCTGGCTAGATATGAGCCTCACAATTTGCGCATAACTATGCCACTTGCATGTAGATACATGGTATTATCATACTTTAACATTCTGGGCATTATCTGCAGGGAAAAACAGAACACACGTTGACCGAGACAATGCCCCTGCTGCTAGGCTTCAACTAATCAGCATTTCAGCTCCCTAGTTTTTATTTTATTCTATTTTATTTTTCTTTCCAAAACATGTTGAGATTTTTGCTCATGGCCTAGGATCTTACGGTATTGCTATGATTAGGGCGTCCGACGCCAGACACAAATCGGACGCCCCCCGCGCATGCTCGTCCTAATAAAAGAAACGTCCATCCAGTACATGGTGGACCTCGTCTCCATTCTTATCCCTTTCCCTGATGTTTCATTTTCGTGCAGGCCGCTCTTGCGGACAGCGCCGCTCCTCCATACGCCGTCGCCGGCGCTCCGCGTGAAGCTCCTCCACGTGCCACCGCGCCGCGAAGCTCCTCCGCGTGAAGCTCCGCCGCGTCCCTCGACGCGTCGCCGGCCATCTCCTCCGCACGGCGCTCCGGCTCGCCATCCTCCTCTTCGTTTCTCCGCGTCGTCGGCGCCATCTCTCCTCCGCATCAAGCTGTGCCGCGTCGAGTTCCTCCTCCGCGACGCTGCCCCTCCTCCGCTTCGTCCTCCTCCGCGTCTCCATGGCATGCGGCAGGTAGGTTTTGGTTCATGTTGCTAGGGTTTCGCTTTATGTTGCAAAAGCATTTTCGGATGTTCAAGAAGAATGTTGCAGCTGGAATAGATCTGGAATGTTCTAAGGTTTTGCTTCATGTTACAACAACATGTTTCACGTGTTCCGGATGTTTTAGAAGAATGTTGCAACTGTTTGATGTGATGTTGCAAAAATAGATCTGAGATGTTGTGATGTTGCATATGGCATGCATGTTGCAGGTGTTTCATCCGAATGTTGCATTTTTCATTGGGATTTTTTCGTCTACTGCCGTGCGTGGCTGAGTGTTGTAAGCACGCTGTTTTAATGTTGCAAATATTGACTATTCATGTTACAGATACTATTGTTTGATGTTACATAAGCTATTTTTGGATGTTGCGGAAAATTTTACATGTTGCACGCAACATCATGCCATGTTGCGGTGGGATTTTTTTGTGCATGCTACAGTACGTCGGCTATGAATACTTAGCTGTGGTTGCGTCACATCATCCTATTTTTTTCCTTACTGTGTTTAACTCTCGCTGGCGGAACGAAATGCTTGGCTCCTGTTGAGCCACGTCGGCGTCCGATGGCTGCGCCCGGATCGAACGTCCGGTCGCTAGCTTTACCGAGGATCTTATCATGCAAACATTAGTCCTCGACCGCCTGACGTATGACTGGCAATTTTCTAAAAAAACATATCATTTAGAAGGATAAGGTTTAAGAAGCTTCTTCCAGTTCAATGCAAGATCTTTCTGGTCAACAAGCAGGCACTACTTTTCGCCAAAAAAGAAAAAGAAAGAAAAGGCACTACTACATGGCTACATGCACAGCGAGAGAAAGGAAAAGTGGCCGTGGCCCTTGCACCGAACACACGTGGGGCTCAAGTGCTTCACAGATAGGATACCACTATGTCAGCACCCAGCAGCTATGCTGAATTTGCCTTTTGCCTTGAAATTCAGCGTATGAAATTTGTCTTGTCTATGATTAAAAATTGCACGGCCGCGACATGCATGCGCGCAAGTGGATCACTACAGACATTGCAAATTGCAGGATGTAATGCAATTCTCTGCAGCGAGGACTGCTCATTTGTTTAAGCTTCTTTTCCTGACTAAGGGTTCCCTATCAGCTTACAGTCAGGACATTTTTGATCAACTAACGCTTTGATTTTTTTTATCAGGCTACGCTTTAATTTTTTATCAGGCAACGCTAGCTTTAAATCTGATAGTTAGACTACAGCAGTAAGTTCACGATCGAAAAACAAACACCTTTTGGTTGATTGACCACTAGTCCACTAGTAGGGAAACGTTTAAGTTAAGTATGTTTTACTGCTAATTAGTTTAACAATATAGCCTTAATAAAATAATGCAGAGCAAACAATACTCAGTGACTTTCTTTTATTTCTAATGTTTTAGCTGTTTGTTCATTTGTAAAGGTCAACACTCAGCACTGCAATGTAGCCATCATTCAGTTGAGCAGAGAAGTGTGCCAGGCACAGCGCACAGGACATGCATGTTGCATGCTATCCTTGTCATTGTCTCAATCAGGCTTCAATACGGCGCAATGTCCGGATCCTTCATCCCAGTTTCCGTATAAGCAAGGGCGCGGCGAACTAGTCCGAATCAGCATGAGGCCGGCGAAGGTCAACATTTGTGGCCGCGCGCGGCCGTCTTTCTTTGAAGAGGGCATTTGTGGCCATCGACCAAAGCTGCCTTAGGAACAAGCACGCATGCAGTAGTGGTTTGTTCAGGCCAAAAAAAAATATCTGTAGCTTGATTTTCAATTTCTCAGATGAACATCATTTCTTTGATAGAACAATGAAACCTCCACCATGACATATTCTCCAACTGTAACACTGTAACATGATTGAGCAATATATGGATCCCACAAGCATTTGCATGAGGGCCACTCAAGAGTTCAGATGGATATGACTGCATTACATGGGTAGCAGGCTACATGCCACTTTCTCGGTCATTTCACACAACTTGATGCTGATGACCGAAAGGAAAGGGCTGCTCATGTATAGTACGTGCATGAATCACCACTATATTATAAAGCTACAAGAAGTGACAGACTGACAGTGGCCTAATAACGACCACTGCCCTTATTACACTGCTGGATTAATTATCCAGCAGCCTGCATGGTATGATGATCAGAGTATATGATAGCTAGCTAGTTCACCTTGGAGCATGCGAGCCTGATCTGTCCCTGCGATCCGGTGAGCGGGGTGATGTTCCCCATCCTGATCATGGCGGCGGCGAAGTCCCTGCTGAACCGTGTCGGGGTGGAGGCGTAGGTGCGGACCAGCCGGTCGGTGGCGCCGCCGTTGAAGAGCTGCTGGTCCGAGTGCAGCAGCCCACTCTGCGCCAGCAGGTTGGTGTAGTAGGCGTTGTCGAACGCGGTGGCCGTCGTGGCGTCCAGCGGCGCCAGGTTGCCGTCGCCGCTGCCGGCCGCCGCGGGGCAGCTGGCCTTGCGCAGCGTCGCGAACGCCGCGTTCACGTTGGTGTCGTTGTAGATGTGGGCACGGAAGTTCTGGCACTGCGCCTGCCCAATCGTGTGCGCTCCTGATGAATCCAGTGCACGTCGATCAGAGAGTCGATCAGTAACTCAGTACGTAGCGCTCGATCAACACGTAGTATGTTGCACATTCATCTGTTGGCATGTATGTAAGTAAAGAAAGCTCATCGATTTGATGAGAGACTAATAATAGAACCTGAGAGAGCAACCAGGTCGGTTCTGCTAAGCCCCTTCTTGGAGAAAGCGGCGGTGAGATTGGTGAGGTCCAAAGACGGAGCTGGCAGGTCGCTGTTGGCCTGAGACAAGCTCGCCGTCGTCGAGTCCCTCCGGCCCAGTAGGACCTTCCACGACGGCCCGCCCAGCTGCACGTACACCATGCAGAAACACGCACGCACGCACCCAAAAAACAAAGTTCATTTTCATGTATATAGCTTCTTCATTGATGAACCATACATCAATGAAGATCTTACCGTGACGACGGAGTCGCGGGCGGCGACGGCGAGGATGTCGGCGCAGGAGACGGTCTGCGGGCAGACGGCCTCGACCTGCACCTTGATGTTGTCGACGACGGTGAAGCCTCTGATCGATCCAGCGTTCGGACGCGCCCCCTGCTCTCCGGTGAAGGTGGCCGTGTCGTTCAGCAACACCGACGCGTCACAACCCTGCAGTAATTTTCCGTATCATTAAATTAGTGGCACTTAATTTGTTTAGTCCATATAGTATATACGAAAGACCAAAGAGTCAAATTTGTCTTAGACTCAGTTTCAAGTGCGAAAAGTAGTTTTGTGTTCTGGTGACTAAGGGTACGTTTGGTTGGAGAGCGAGGTAGGATAGAACGGCTCCACTCTAAAATTTAGAAATGAGATGGTTCCATACTACATGTTTGGTTCAAGGGATAGAACGGCTCCATTTTCAGTACTCCGTTAACCACCGTTATATAAGGCCCGCTTGTCAGTCACTCTTTCCTCTCTTCTTCTTCTTCTTCTTCTTCTTCTTCTTCCCCTCCCCCCGCGATTCCCAGCGCCGCCGACGGCATCCTCCATCCTCGCCCCGCCCGAGATCCCCTCCAGACGCTCGCACTCGCCGTTCCCCACCGCCGCCGCGAGATCCAGCCGTCTCGCCGGCTCGCGGCCGCAGCTGTCTCTTATACACATCAAATACTGATCGATTTCCTGCCGGCCGGAAGCATCTTCTGAAGCTACTTCGGTGATGCTACTTGCTTGTTTTTTAGGTTAGACAACTATATGGATAAAGAATATATCGGTAGGATATACTTAATTAGTGTTCATTTCTATCTCTGATACCTGCTGTATTGTTTCGGCTTCTGAATTCTAAGCTCTGATGAACCTCGCTCACAGAATTCGTGTACTAGTTGCAACTTGAGTTTACAGCGCTCACACTTGTGGAATGTTAGCACCACGTACGACTTTGACGGCATCGCACTAAAATCCGCATGATCTGCTTATATAGAGTTGCTAGCCTGCATGCATGTTTGGTTAACTTTGCGCCCGTGACAGTCTGTTAGTAGGTTAGCATGCCATGCTCTGTTTGCTAGCGGTGTGATGCTGCATATTGTTGGTGATCAGTATATGGTTAGTTTGTCAGACTCATATACATCATATGAAGATGGTTCGATCGAGTCCAGATCACCAAATAATAATGGCAAATGAACCAAATAATAATGCTTGCAGGCTAGGGATGATATATGTTATAGAGACATCGCAATCGTCAATGTTCGGTTCATATTTCTTAGCCTTAGTTGGTCCTGTCATGTCAGTGTAAGATAAGATTTAATACAGAATAATAGAGCATGCCTGTCAAAATTTGGCTCTCTTTTTCGTGCTGGCCGGCGCAAACCACAATTTGGCTCCCCTCCTCCGGTTGCTCGTTTACTGTTCGATTAGGGAGGGAGATACGTACAAGAGCACAGAACCATGTAATATTTTCCGGGTATTAAACAACCTGAAAGCTATGATAATTTTGCTCATGGGGCAGGCAATTTGTGAACAAGAACATATATTGACCATTTTTCACATATATCTTCATCAGAATGATCAGGAGGACAGAAGCCTAAATGTACCTTAATTCAATAAGCAAAGCATTGCCGACTGCAAGCAAAAGAAAATATCAGTTTCTCCACTGAACACTAGTGTGGTTGTTAGCCTGCACTGCAACCGGCCATGCCAGCCATGCAAAATTTGTCTGGGGTTGAAAGCCTATGAGAATCGTCGATAACTGATCATGGTGATTGCGATATGCAAGTGGCCGAGTTGTACTTATCCTCCGTTTCCTGACTACTAAAGCTTGCAGGTCACAATCTGTCAGTTACCAGCAGTCAAAGACTCGTTGATAAAGCGACATCATGTTCAATTTTGACAGTTAGAACCATCACTACTGCCGTACGGAGTACGTTGCACAAAACCAATATATCGAAACATTCCGAAATAGACGTCGCTTTTATTTCTAGAGACCTTTGAAATAATGCGTGGCGACAGACGAAAATCTTCTGTTTTGTTACCACACGGGAAATAGAGGCACATTTGGGCACATATGACTGTACTACTGTAGAGTTGCCGCTGCAACACGCAGCATCTCGCTGTCAGATGTCAACGGCAGTGAGAAACAGTACATTCATCTCAAGAACTTTGCATAGGATGCTAGTGCTCCGCCAATCGTGCATGTCAGAGTCGGAGGACCCTATATTTGAACAGAAATTGGCCGGGATGCCCTTTTGCCATCAGCGCAGCTGGCAGGCTTGCATTTTCAATCGTCTGTTTGCGCGGCAAACAAATCGATCCGTTCAAATGCGATGTCTATTTCGCACCAAACATCGATCATGTGCTCCTACTGGCCTATCGTTTTCAGTCTCCTTTTTCAGCTCAGTGCGACAAGCTACTCGGCCGGCTCTTGGGATTTTTCCACGTAAGGAGACAAAGCAGCGGTGACGAGTGACGCAAAAGGTCAAAAACTGTCAAGGAAACGACGATATATCTCCTGGCATGATCCCCATCCGCTCGGCAGCTGACTAGTGCGCCGGTGACGTTGCGCGTAGATACAAAGCTAGAGTTCCATTGGGTGCTTGTTATTCTGGCACAACCAGTGGACAGGACACTGGTGTGCAAATTGATAGATTAGAGATATAGTACATTAACGTCGGAATCTCTAGGTCGTCGTTGATCCGGATGTAAATACTGATCGATTTCCTGCCGGCCGGAAGCATCTTCTGAAGCTACTTCGGTGATGCTACTTGCTTGTTTTTTAGGTTAGACAACTATATGGATAAAGAATATATCGGTAGGATATACTTAATTAGTGTTCATTTCTATCTCTGATACCTGCTGTATTGTTTCGGCTTCTGAATTCTAAGCTCTGATGAACCTCGCTCACAGAATTCGTGTACTAGTTGCAACTTGAGTTTACAGCGCTCACACTTGTGGAATGTTAGCACCACGTACGACTTTGACGGCATCGCACTAAAATCCGCATGCAGTCCGTCCTCGATCATATCGTCGGCACATGCATATATGCAGCCACTGAATTTTCCATGCGTGCGGGAGCTACGGTGACAGGCGGCGGCGTTGTCGGTTGGCGGTTTTTTCAATTCAATGAAGCCCGGCCGGCCAGAAGGCGATCGATCGAGCTGCATATATTTTGCATTGGCTGACTGATGACCCGTCGGCCGGTGCGCGCGCGTGGGCTGTTTAATTTGTTTGTTGGGCACACGTACGTCGTCGGTTTCGATCAGCTGGGCTGGGACTGGGAGCATATCATATCATTCAATGCAATGCAATGCAATCGGGCTAGGCTCTTCGAAGGTTTGGTCGGCAGCACGGCCACAGCTTTTTAATTATTTGACTGAACTTTATGTAGTTGTGGATCTCGATCTACTGCCGCGCTGGACATGGCAGTGAGTCATCAATATCAGCTTCATCCTCCAGCAGCTGATCGATGAGTTCGTAGCTATCGTCTCGATCACGTACTCTTTGCTTCTGTTTCTTTTTCCACAGCACATACGTAAACAGGTAGACGACGCTCAAATACATGAAAAACTGCCGAAATGATTGAGGGAAATCTAATTTGATATTTGGCTGTGAATGTCTTTATTTACAGGCTTTGGTATGCAGTCCTATGGGCCTCTAAAGCAAAATGCCATAAGGGTCCAATCAACAAAATGCAGCTGTACGTCTGGCCGGCTCACTAAGTGTCAAACGAGCCCATTGTTTCCAAGAGGCCTGTAGACCTATAGGTGTGAGCCTCTTGAAACAAGAGGCCCAGTTAAATATATGCCACGTGCCGGTGCCGCCCGTCCTACGCCGCCGCTGGCAACCTCCTACGCCGGTGACCCCGGCAACCTCCTACGCCGCCGGCCGCCCGTCCGTACGACTGACTGACCGCGGCAAGAGCTAGCACATGGATCGAATTATATTGGCTTTCGTTTCGTGGACTCAGATGTTCCCGGCCAACACCAACAATAATCTGAGTGCTGATCGAGACTGAGCCAATGGATCGGAGACCCATCCATGTTTCCATCATCGATCAATCTGCTTGACTAGTCGCAGAACGAATTCCGTGATTGTACCAGTACGTACCACATTGTCGCTTCACGGGCAACACCTCGATCGATCAACTCCCCCGCGCGCTGCCCAAACCTGCCTGCAATTGTCGCTGGACCCTACTACTTACTCGACCGGATCGATCGATCGTCTCTGAATGAAGCAGTACGTGTTCAGAGTTTACTGAACCAAGAGATGAGGACACTACTGCAATGCTGATGGGCTCCTCCTCCTCCTCCGTTCAGGTTCAGACACCAGTAGTCTGATGGATCGTATCCCTCTCGTGATATCCATATATGCCAGATGACAAACCACGCACACTGCACGCGACTAGTGCTCGTGCCTAGAGATTTCACGCATTACAGCATCGAGAGACAGAGGAAGGACATGATAGATAGCTACCCTACCCTATGCCCGGCCAACAGGATCTCATCTAACGCCATTGTACGTGTGGCTAGCATGCAGCCAACAACAGCCAACGGATATGATGAGCTGCGCTGTCCGCGCCGCGCGCGCCCTGCATGCCGTCGATCTACTCCCATCCGGCCACATGCAAGGATGTTGCTGTTGTGGATGGACGCAAAATATTCTCTGCCTGCTGCATCTGCATGGCTAGCTTCATATATGCATCGCTCGAGGCATGCATGCATGGCCATGGATGGCCTGCATCCGAATCCGCAGAGCTAGCTAGCGGCGTGTCGTTTGATCGATCGGATGCCAAGATCGAGATGTCGCTGTCTCATTCGCAGGAAATAAACTGGGGTCACGAGCGCATAGTAGAGGTCGGTAGGCGAGAGAGCATGCATGCATGCTTCAGAGACAGTGTAGCGCATCAGATCGATGGAGATGGCTCCAGAGGAACGTGAGTCACCAGTTGTCCCTCCTTCGATCGCTTCCCCTGTCTTCTCATTGGCCGCATTCCATGGATGTTGGAGCTATCCCTCCTTTGTTTCTTCTTGCGCGCGCGCCCGCCAACCCCACACTGACCCCCAGCACGTATGTACCTCATTGGATTCCAGCCTGCAGCACGATATACGCATGCCGCCCGTCCTCGATCTGGCGACTTGCTTGCTAATGAGGCATGGGCGGCGCATGGCAGCAGGTTATCTGATGACCTCTACCGCTCTCTGCGGTTACGTACTGCTGCAAACCTGGAATAAGTACGACATCAACTGTACTGAGGTCGGCATGTCATCTATTGTACGTGTTGTTCATATGGAGCGAGTCTGCTGTTGGCCAACAGTATATTAACCGGGGACTGTCAGGGAGAAGAGTGGTATCTCTGCTTGCAAATTGCACATATATTTTGTGCCACTTGGCTAGCTTGCTTGCTTCTTGTGAGAGCGAGCGAGGTAGTAAAGCAAGAGATCGTCGCATGCATTAGCATGACTGCACACGGTTTCCATCTGCATTAGCTTCACCAATACTTTGGAGAGGGGAAAACACACAATCATGTTTAATTAGTCATGATCAACAGAAGGAATTGAAGGAACGCAGCATACACATATTACACCTTGTTTGCCCCTGGCTACCATACCACGTGCCAACTAATAGCACACAGCAGAAACTAGTTCTCTGAAGGCTTGTTTCTTCTGATAAGATCGGATAGAGCAGAATATATCAAGAGAAGATGCATGATGGTAAAGGACTAGCTAGTCGTGGGATCGGCAAGCCGACATGGTCTATATGGTGATTGCGCTACTCCTCTTGTTGGCGACCGCCTTCCGAGCAGTTCCTGATGGCCTGGAGCACGGCTTGTTTCACGACGTGCTCATCCACATTCTCCACCTGATTCTGCATCAGATTCCAGCCGAGCCCATGGATGCAAAGAAACAGAACATGAGCACGTACCGCCATGGCTGAACTATGATTGATGATTGTGATCTTATTGTTGTTACCTCTCCCCCAACAGCCTCAAGGCGGAATGTATCTGCACAAGACGCCGTGGCTTCGAGTACGCTGAGGCCCAGCTCATCAAACGCTTCCAGTATACAAACAAGCAGCCCGGGACAGCTCCTGTCAGAGAACACGTTGACGAGGAACCCGTGCCCTAGGGTTTCCACAGTGACCTGCATTATTGATCGAATTGAAGCTGGATGATGGTAAATATATATCAAGTGCCAATAAGAACGAACGATCCTAACTTTGATCCATCAGTATGTACAGAGCATTAGTTCTCCTATTACCGTCGGGGAGGAGTTCTGCTTGAGCGCGTCTGCTTCTTCAAAGGCGATCTCCTGTTTCAGCCTGACGACCTTCTGCTTCAGCTCCTTGATGTACTCCGACGCGTCCAAGATTATGGAAGTATCGCTCAGCTGTGACCAAGGAAACAAACACCATGCATTCAGGTAGGTACGGTGATTTTGCCTAGATCCTGTGTGTCTGATTGAATATGTATGCAAGTAGTAGTGTAGGTCCAGTTACATCCTGACATCTGTTCTAGGCAACCTAAAGATTTGTTTGCAGACTCAGGACGTACACCCAGCAATAATTTTGTGCAACATGCTTAAGCTTACGTGTCGAGCTCTGCTTGGTCTTTCAGTTACTACAGTATATGGTGGACTAAATCCTGCTTGTTGTACTTCAGCAAACCTTTTGCTTCAGACCAAAATAAGCTTGAAGCTGAGTAGCTGACTGATCGAGACTAAATAAGCCTCAAACATGTATGCTAGGAAAAGAATTTATAGGTAGGCAGATAGCTAGGAGCGTACCTAGCACTGGTTGCAGAATGCTTAAAAGGGATCGGAGGAGCAAACTTTGCACAAGCATATATACAAATAGGGAAAAAAGCGATGAGAAACAAAAACAACACTGAGTAGCTAGTGGAGGTGTTACCGCGCGGGAGTGAGTGATGGAACGCAGGATCTGCAGCTTCTCATGCAGACAGGCTGCTTTCTTGCGCTCTCTCGACATCGATCACCTGCGCTCGGCCCTCTCTCTGTCCTCGATCTCTTCTCCTTCAAGGCACTCTGATCCTCTCAAAAAATGCCTTCAGTAGAGGGGATCGGAGATCTCAAGCGCGGGATGCGACTGCTTCAAAGCAGGATCCACAAGGCTAACATGCCTTTTATAGTGGCCCTCGGAGGTCCCCAGTTTGCCACTCACGTGACCTTATTGTTTTTCAGGGAAAATGGCACGAAAAAGAAAGGTAGTATGATGTCGAGGATGAAGGATCGGAAGATATTCTGCTTCATGTTTTTTGGGTTGCTTGCATTCTCATGACATAGAGGCTGGAACTATCATTTATTATTTAGTAAACTAATTTGTGCTCAGTGCTCCTGTACAGAGACTTGTAACCTTTAATTTAGGAGACATAAATGTTACGTGTTTATAGATAAATTAGGAACCATATAGCTAAACAAAATTTCTCAAATTTACTCCCTCTCTCATTTGTCCAAGTTATGACATAATGCTCATATAGATACCTTGTAATATATATCTGGATATGATATAACTAATTTACCAATTACATGGTACCCTTTCCATCCCATTCATATAGTTTCTCCATTTGCATTGAATATCCATGCGTGTTTGGCATGTATATTTGTTAAAATCTTAACTTGAACTATAGATATATTCGTCATTTTTTTACATTCATGTATATGTAAGTGGTCTTGGTGACACACAACATCCATCTATATTTTGGGTTAGTTTTTTCTACATCAACTTTGACATACGTATATACTAAGCATGTAATTTCGAAGCATATATATACAGATACTACTTTGGAATAATTTTTTTTCTATAATGGCAAAGTAGATGGTTTAGAAACAGTTCGAGATGGCTAATTTAGAGTTTTTTTAATAGTGACAGACGTGGGTAATTTAGATACAAATTGATGGGGTTAGTTTATTTAGACCAATTTTTTACAATAGTACAGATGGGTAATTCAAATGCGGATCTCACGGGCTACTTTAGATTGTTTTTCTCTATAATTTCATAAGTTGATAATATTGTTTTTTCTATGATATCATAAGTTGATAATTTAGATGCAAATTTAGTGGTGAATTAATTCAAATAACTTTTTAATGGCTAACATTTGAACTACACCATCTCCCATGGCTAAATCAAACTTCCTTGGATGGTCCATTTACATGTTGAATTACATGCATGTTTAGGCCACGTCACTTGCTTAGGTGGATCCTTGAAACGTGCCACCGTGGCAAGGGGAGACACCACCAAATAAAGCCACCGGAGAGCGCGGACTTTTTTTTTGCGAGGGACAGAGGACAGCTTGGAATATGCGGTGAGAAATTGTAGGCTTGTGTCGTGCAGCCATGCATTCTGCATGCCACGCCACATTTGGATATTGCCATGCCAGTATGCATGCCACGGCCCACGGGTTGCTGAGCCCTTTCTATCTATCTCATGGCACGGCCAAAAGGCCGGGCCGCGTGTCTCAGCTAGCTCTTTCTCATCACAAACACCTCGGCACTTTTGTATGCATGCAGCTGAGAAACATGATTCGATTCGACGACAGGTTGTATACGTACGCTCGTACCTGCGTACAGGAATTCTCATTTCTCACGCGTGGGGTTAATTATGGACCTGTACAAACGTACGTATATATACCGTGTACGCACAAGAGCGTTGATCCTATCGATGGCGTGTGTGGATTGGATACTTTTAATATACATGCGTGATCGCGTGTGCAGTGGGAGCAACGTGGTGGTAGCGACGGAAGGGAATGAAGAATCTGCATGCTCGTGAAAAATAAGTGCGTGGGATCCATGCATATGGTCGTAGATATGATAGACAAGACAGAGAGATCATATCGCAGGTCACAAGGAGGCCGGATCGATGGAGTCAAAACACGATGGGGTTGCATTGTACGTTGCCTTGCATTGCTGGAATATATACATTATTATACCAACACAAAAAGACACTACAGTAGTACTGTGCACGTACTGGCTCTACTCTACATGAATGTGTATTTGCGCGTACACGAGCATCGTCGATTAGCGCACATATATGCTCGCGGAATTCCATGCGTGTCTCCGGAAATTATTGGCCGGGCTCGGGCTAGTACGTAGTAGTCATAATCATCATGCGTCGTCGTGCAGGAGTCATTGGTTAATGAATTAATTGATGCATTTCTTTTTGGATTGGGACGTTGATGTACGTACGTACGTATATAGCTAAGCAAGAGTAATATATTTAGCGCAGCACTCGATCGAAAGTTTGTACGTATAGTTCTCAGAGGAAGAAAAAAACACAGGAGATCAGCATTGTGAAAATGTGAGAATATTATATAGAGTTGATTAATTAGTTCTTCCATGGCCAGCGATCGCAAGTTTACAGTTTTATTGTGTGGAGCGATCTCACCCCGGCCCGTAAAAGCTGACCATATATTGGGCGCGCTAGTCTTATTGGGCCACGAAGAGATCTTCAAGCCAACCCGATCGATGCATGGGAACAAACAAGAACTTGCACACAATTACACTGCTTCAATCCCATCCCGTGATCGCGGAGGCACGCGGGTTCCCTTGCACCAGTTATATATCGCAAAGCAAGGCTATTAGCACAGTAGGTGATTCTTGTTGTGGGCTCAGAATGAAGTGACTATAATACACACACACACACACACACCATGATGCTGCAAATTAAGTTACTACCATATGCGTGTTAACTTATTCGTCTCAGATCGTAGCTCAAGGCAGTACGTTTTTGTATTTGATCTGATCAGGCCGGGGGCCAGAACTGCAAACGACAGAGAACTGTGGCTACGTTTGCCTGCGTGGAGTTTTGTATCTCGTGACCTCGGACTTTTATAAGCTAGCGTACGCTACATGCCAAGGCCAGCGAGTGCTCCCATTTGGCCCGTACGTACCTATACATACGTAAAATATAATCAGACTTATGTTTTGTCTTCTTTTATTTTGCTTGAAATGTTTATATATATCCCAGCTGTATTCATATGCATGGACAATCGATCACTACATTTCTTTTTTTGGCGGAAAACATGAACAATCACTATGCTTCCATGATGAGTGACCCGTGAACCTTAAGATCGAATCCTCCTTTGTGTTGCAACTTAATATAATCGAGATTAGTATGGCTAGCTAGCTCCAAACTTGGTATATGTGTGATCTGCATGTGCCATCGTCCATCTCGATCAATTCTACTATATAGATTAATTTGATTCAAAATATCGCATGTACGCTGCAATAAACCATATCAATTTCAGAATGCATGCATGCTCATTGTCGCTTATGCACGGTCAAGTCATAGGATTCTCGTTATTGCTACCTGGGACGTGACACGACATCCACACGTACAGCTCGTCTCAGCACGGCGCGCTGCAGGTGATTTCGCCTCCTTGTTCTCCGGAACCGTAGTACATTCACATGCGATTGGCGTAATATGGCACACACAATCAATCGGCTAAAATACCAAGACGCCCGTACGTACGATGACAGCGAGTGATCAAAATATATACAGTACGTAGTACACATCGTCTAGCCCCTGCAGCCTCCTGCGTGCCTGTTTATCTGACTGCATCAGTGGTGCCGCTGACACTACAGCTGCAAGGATACGTAATATGTCCTTGTGTTGTGTAGCTACCATATTGCATGCGCATGCGTGAACCAGCTAATAAGCTAGGTAGTCGTATAGATAGGCTCAGGCATGGCATACAACTGATGAGGCACAACCGCACAACCACAAAGGAGAGTTGGGCTTGTTTGGGTGGTAGTTGGGCTACGACTCAGGCCCACCACGTGGTATCAAAAGGCCGAAATTGAAAAAAAAATGAAAGCACGAGGGTGGGCTGAGCCGGGAAACCTATGGTTTCCAGAAGTTTTTTTTTGACAAGGTATCTTCCACTGTTTGAGATCCGTGCAACGACTGTGATTTCTGATCCGAAGCGGACGGGTGAGCGTCCGACTTCAGCCACTGATGGGCGGGCGGTGAGCGTCCAACGTCGGCCGCTGACGAGAATCTAATTTGAGTTCCAACCTTCAAATACGATTTTCTTCTGAACCGTTAATTATTTTTCAAATCCGTTTGAACTACTATATTATGTGCAATTAATGCGACAGAATAAGATCCAATATGAGTATATTTTTATTTTATATATGCATCTTTTAGAATCAATATTTTTAATATACTATTTCAATACAAACCCCGGGGGTCCCCTAATCATCGGGGCAAATCACCCTAAAAAACGATATGCCACGAAAGGCCGAATCACCGACAGCCAAGAGGGGCCGCCCGCCTCAAGAATAAAAATTCACTGAAATGGGTTTTGCATCTTGTGAGAAACCAAAGCATGCATATAACTGGGGCGCGCGCGCTGATAATTAGTAATCTGTAACCAGAGCACTATACTTTTTTTTTTGAGATCACCAGAGCACTATACTTGGGGCACCGACGGAACTGATTGAGGACGTAGTACGGTCTCGCCGTGACGCTGTCTCTGATCAATGAGGTATACATACAGTCGATCTGCATTCCCCCATCCTCGATGGACCCGGTCGCCTGGGCCCGGTGCTCGGCGGCAAAGACAGATGCTTTTTGAAACCCAAAAGCGAGTAATTGATGGGCTTGTACAAAAGAGACGTATTTGGGCTTGCAGTGCCGGGACGGCCCATCCGAAGAACGGTGCCAAGCACCAAAAGAACGGCGCCACCGGAAACCTATACGGCTTCCCCAAGTGTTTTTAACAATGTAGTTTCCACTGTTTGAGATCCGTGCAACGACTGTGATTTCTGATCCGAAGCGGACGGGTGAGCGTCCGACTTCAGCCACTGATGGGCGGGCGGTGAGCGTCCAACGTCGGCCGCTGACGAGAATCTAATTTGAGTTCCAACCTTCAAATACGATTTTCTTCTGAACCGTTAATTATTTTTCAAATCCGTTTGAACTACTATATTATGTGCAATTAATGCGACAGAATAAGATCCAATATGAGTATATTTTTATTTTATATATGCATCTTTTAGAATCAATATTTTTAATATACTATTTCAATATTTAAAATAACTATCTCAACATCTCAAATTTACTGCTTCAATATTTTCATACAAAATATCGCTCTAGTTCATCTAAATTGTTGAATTAAATTTAAAAAAATGTTGAACCTAATATATGAAAATGTTGACTGTATTAGTTTAATACATTAAGCATGTTAGTTTAATTTATACGTGAAAATTGTCAAATGGTATAATCGAAATGTTAAACTTGTTACTTTCCACCACTCGCACGGGTTGAACGAAGCGATAGAAAAAAAAATCTAGCCACCACGTGTCTTCGCTTTCTTCCTCATGCGTGGGTTTTTAGTGGGTTTCACTGGACCTCTAAGCCAACCGTGTTAAAAAGTAAACGGAAGCCTGTGCCATATAGAGATGCCCGGGCGGAGCTGCTTCTGTTTTTTTTTTTTGACTTTTTGAGTTAGAGGTTCAGTATACACCGTCCATTCAGGTTTCATGCTCTGTATGCGCTACAGTTTTAGGAGAATATAAATCATGGACAAATCTAGAACTCACAGCGAATACAAAATTGTTTGTCTAGTCTAGCACCACTAAATGTGAAGAGGTACTTCAGCTTTTTTTAATAATCTGTGGTGACTTCATAAATTTAAATATCAGATTTTTGACTTTGATCTTATTAGTCGCTACAAAGTTTTTTTTCTCATGTTAAGTTGAAACTTTTGACTATAGTTATTGCACCTCTGGCTCAAAAAAAAATTCCCATATCTTTTTAATTCTAGACCGAAACGACCCTAAATCATCATATAGTTTATGGAACTTTCACTAGTGAGTAGTGATACAATGGAGGTGCACCCATTTTGAGAGCACAAAATCTAAAAGAAAAGTTTAGCCAAACCAAGGTCTAGTTTGAAAATTATCTGAATGTTTAGGACACAAGAATACATTCTGAAAATTAGAAGAAAGTACATAATATTCCTATCAAAGTATGAAGTAATTTATAAAATTATTTATATCTTACTAAATTAGTAATTTGAAGTCGTTTCAAAATTTCGTGTTTTGAGATAAATTCAGAAGTCAAAGCCATCTTTATTTCCGTTCTAGGAGTATTTACATAGTCCAGATGTACGGCAGGTAGCAGATGTACTACACGAAGATTCGGCCGGACGTACGTACAAGCGCACTCTCGATCTTCAGCTAGCTGGCCCATGGCGCGCCGCTGCTCGTGGTCCCCGGGCCGTCCTTGCCTTGGTGGCGGCGCGCCAGCATCTCGGCGAGCGCGCGGGAGTGCGGCCACTCTGGGTTCCCGCGCGACGCGGCCTCCCGGAACATGGCCTCGGCGCGCGCCAGCGTGTCGTCGACGGTGTCCTCCACCACCGTGGCCGGCACGTCGGCGGCGTGGCGGTCGGCGGCGCCGCCGTCCGTGGCACGCGTGATGGGCTTCCTGGTGTCGGCGAACTCCACCTCCGCCAGCGGCGACGGCTTGTGCGTCCGGTAGTACTCCCTGTCCTCCTCCCTCACCTTCCGCGCCGCCGACTCCTCGCCGCCGGGCGTCGCCGACGACATCACCGGCGCCGCCGGCTTCCGTCGAGGCGGCGGAGAGGAGACGGCGGTGCACGGCGGACAGGAGGCTGCTGCGGTGCGTGATCGACGGCCTCGAGGCCACGAGGCGGAGAGCTTGTGCCGTTGCCATCCTGCTATGGCTTTTGCTCGACGCCTTTGGTTTTGTGAGCTCCGAGTCTTTGGCGGCGGCGGCGGCGGCGCTCGATCGAGCTTATATAATTGGCGGCGGTGTGCAGAGCGCCGAGAGATGGATGTGCCGGAGTGGCAGGGAGGTGGGGGATTGGTGGACGCGTGGCGGGTTCTGGAGGGTCGAGAAGGATGTGGAAGACACGAGTCGGGTGCGGAGGAAGACGCATGCATCGTCTCTCGCTGGAAGCTGCCGGAAGAACACGAGGCGGTCGGCGGCGAAGAGATGCGATTTGGGCCTGTAAAGTGATCCTGGGCTGGTCACATCTGGTTCTACAGTTGGGCTGCGGAACAATTTTACTGGGCCTTATTTACTGGGCTAGAGACGTGCATAAGACGGCCCAGCCTTGATGAAGAGCACTGTGGCAGGTAGTCGAGGTCAGGTAGGAACGAACGAGGCTGCATCCACGGGAGGCAACGGCAAGCAGATGAGGCCGACGCTAGCGGCCACGACGGTTCTCCGCTAGATCGCCGGCATACAGCTCGGTCGGCTTCACGCGACCCGGAGTATTTTTTTTTGAAAAGGGATATTTTATTAATTTTCAGTTAGATACATCGAGGTGATACCTCCGCCTGAAATGATCCCGGCCTCTGCCAAATGGCACACAGCCAAAAAGAAAAAAGTTTTTCACGATCTCCGGACCTAATTAGCCGTCAATCCTAAGACTAGACCGCCAGCCATATGCCCGGCCAAAAATAACCTTGGCCACTTGGACCAAGTACTGCGACGCCACCACAAGATTGTCCCGCGATGATGGCCGTTGAAGGATAGACCAACTGCGGAGCAAGTGCGCCGTTGTGAAGATAACCTGCAAAAAATTTGGAGACTTGTTATCCACTTTAAAATCGGGCATTTGGCTGACATGTGTGCATTCTTCTTGTTACAAATGACACAATCTAAATCTGCCCGGCATTCGTCATTTACGTGGCCATTGCACTTACATCTAAAACAAAATGCACGTTTCTTCTTCAATGATTGATCAGCCCCCTGCTGTGCATTGTGTTGTTGTCGATTCTCCCCCTGTGCACTGGATTCTGCCTTTTCAGAAGCTCCACCACGTACCGGTTGCCATGCACGCCGATTCTCCCCACGACCTGCAGCAGGACCCGTACTTTTGTTGCCTCCCTCAGCGCGACCTTGATTCTGTTCCCCTCCATCAGCATGTCCATCACCCAGATACCGGTATTTAGCCAAGTCTGAAAGACCTCTGCTATTCCAGTAGAAACCTTTCATCGAGAATCCTTTTTTTGTTGACTTTGATGCTTATGTCGCCCTTTATTTTTCCTAGACGCAGCCTTAGTTTTACGACCAGATACCTGGAGATCACAAATTTTTGTGTCCAGGTCCAAGTCATCGAGATCCACGTCAGTTAAGTCTTTCACTAAGTGCAATAGAAGATCATTATTAGACTCATAATCCTCTCCATCACTGTAGTCAAAGGGATTTTCTGCCAAATTAATTTTTTCTACACTATTAGACTTAGGCTGTACCACAGTCTTGTCAACCTGAATTCGCTTAAGAGCACTGTACGATAAGTTAATTGCTTCCTTGTTGTGTCCTAGCGAGATTCCTATGGAATTTAAATTTGTAATACACGTGTCTTTCAATAACTTACCCCTGGAATATGTCGGTGTTGCCGGTGTAGCCGAAGACTGTGATGCTGAGGTACCATCGAGGTTCCTAGCCGTTGCACGCTTCATGGCTCTCTGCATCACCAAACCATCTGCAATAGGTAGACCGTCGTCAGACAGAGTATTATTTGCTCTAGCACTGCGTCGTCTCCCATCAACAAGGACTGAACCACTAACTGAATTATCAACATTCAAACCTGTGTTAGTCGATCCCAATGGCGTCTCAAATCCCGGGGTGAGCTGACATGAATTTATTGGGCCATCTGAGACTAGCACAGGCATAGATGAGTCAATTGGATACACATGATTTATATCAAAATTGTTTCGCATAGGGGATGTAAAACAATTGTTGGACAGCTCACCTGCAGTATTCGCGGTTAAAGATGACGGCACTTCATTGACCATCCCTTTCGCTATCCCATCATGGCCTGTTTCCATACCCGCAGCAGCTAGCTCCTGATCGGCTACAGTCTCTGTCTCTGTCGCGTCCAGGTCGACCAGCTCCTGATCGCCAGCTCCTTTCTGCACGGTCTGAACAGCGATTTGGAACACAGCCTGATCAGCACTGTCCTGACCACTTGCATCCCGACCAGCAGCATCCCCGTCAGGATTGCCCTCAACATTTACAGCCTCGGCAGCAAACCCCTGGTCCACTTCCTCTTGGTCGACAGAATCAATTGGAGCCTCGGCTTGCACCTCTGAATTACGTGTAATATTGCCACTGTCATTACGAAAACCACCCTTAGGTGGAGTCACTAGCACAGCAGGCAATTTTTCCCCTTTGTGAATCATTACTAGAGGCTTCCATGATGGATATGGTCTGTTTGCCCCTATTGGTGTTAGTGGCAGTTGCATCGGTATCGGACCATTTCCAACCTGATTATTTTCTTTGCCGCTCTCAGAAGTATTCTGTGTCTCTTCTCCTCTCCTTTTTTTTGCTGCCGAGGATTCATTATCCTTGTCTCCATCTCCTTTATCTGCACCGGAGTCATCCTGATCCATATAATCAGGAGCCTCCACCCCAGCGACTGCTGGCTGAAATCCCTCCTCTTCCAGTGTATATGTAATATTATATCCAACATTTCCAAATACTAGATCAGTAGTTATTGGCAAAAGTCTTTTATCTACCACAGCTACCTTTACTCGGATAATTCCCTTCTTTCTGTATGTCGCCATATCTACCTCTCTGGTGCTCCCAATTTCTTTGCCTAATGCCCAGAAAACCAGGAAGTGTCTGTACCTCAGTGGAACATTGGTGATATGCACCCACACTTCTTCTAGCTCATAAGCTGGCACAATATCTTGGTCAATTTTCCATTCAGAGACTGTGATCGTGACACCATGATTCTTCAGCTGGTACCCGATGTCAACCATACTCCGCAGTGTCTCTTCGTTCGGGAAGGCCACCAAAAAGGAGTTCTGACCATGCGGCAAGGCTTCCCAGTTCCAGTCCACTCTTGTAATTCTAGCAATCTCAACTTGTATCACATCTGCAGTAATGGATGGTCCATCCACAGTCACCAGTCCCGTAGGTGCCTGATCTGGTGCCTCCAATTTGTAATCAACCTCCTTCACCTCAACAAATGCTAATTCTTTCCTGACAGACCCCATGAAGGACGTGATATCTCTCGGCCACTTTAAAATCGGGCATTTGGCTGACATGTGTGCATTCTTCTTGTTACAAATGACACAATCTAAATCTGCCCGGCATTCGTCATTTACGTGGCCATTGCACTTACATCTAAAACAAAATGCACGTTTCTTCTTCAATGATTGATCAGCCCCCTGCTGTGCATTGTGTTGTTGTCGATTCTCCCCCTGTGCACTGGATTCTGCCTTTTCAGAAGCTCCACCACGTACCGGTTGCCATGCACGCCGATTCTCCCCACGACCTGCAGCAGGACCCGTACTTTTGTTGCCTCCCTCAGCGCGACCTTGATTCTGTTCCCCTCCATCAGCATGTCCATCACCCAGATACCGGTATTTAGCCAAGTCTGAAAGACCTCTGCTATTCCAGTAGAAACCTTTCATCGAGAATCCTTTTTTTGTTGACTTTGATGCTTATGTCGCCCTTTATTTTTCCTAGACGCAGCCTTAGTTTTACGACCAGATACCTGGAGATCACAAATTTTTGTGTCCAGGTCCAAGTCATCGAGACCCACGTCAGTTAAGTCTTTCACTAAGTGCAATAGAAGATCATTATTAGACTCATAATCCTCTCCATCACTGTAGTCAAAGGGATTTTCTGCCAAATTAATTTTTTCTACACTATTAGACTTAGGCTGTACCACAGTCTTGTCAACCTGAATTCGCTTAAGAGCACTGTACGATAAGTTAATTGCTTCCTTGTTGTGTCCTAGCGAGATTCCTATGGAATTTAAATTTGTAATACACGTGTCTTTCAATAACTTACCCCTGGAATATGTCGGTGTTGCCGGTGTAGCCGAAGACTGCGATGCTGAGGTACCATCGAGGTTCCTAGCCGCTGCACGCTTCATGGCTCTCTGCATCACCAAACCATCTGCAATAGGTAGACCGTCGTCAGACAGAGTATTATTTGCTCTAGCACTGCGTCGTCTCCCATCAACAAGGACTGAACCACTAACTGAATTATCAACATTCAAACCTGTGTTAGTCGATCCCAATGGCGTCTCAAATCCCGGGGTGAGCTGACATGAATTTATTGGGCCATCTGAGACTAGCACAGGCATAGATGAGTCAATTGGATACACATGATTTATATCAAAATTGTTTCGCATAGGGGATGTAAAACAATTGTTGGACAGCTCACCTGCAGTATTCGCGGTTAAAGATGACGGCACTTCATTGACCATCCCTTTCGCTATCCCATCATGGCCTGTTTCCATACCCGCAGCAGCTAGCTCCTGATCGGCTACAGTCTCTGTCTCTGTCGCGTCCAGGTCGACCAGCTCCTGATCGCCAGCTCCTTTCTGCACGGTCTGAACAGCGATTTGGAACACAGCCTGATCAGCACTGTCCTGACCACTTGCATCCCGACCAGCAGCATCCCCGTCAGGATTGCCCTCAACATTTACAGCCTCGGCAGCAAACCCCTGGTCCACTTCCTCTTGGTCGACAGAATCAATTGGAGCCTCGGCTTGCACCTCTGAATTACGTGTAATATTGCCACTGTCATTACGAAAACCACCCTTAGGTGGAGTCACTAGCACAGCAGGCAATTTTTCCCCTTTGTGAATCATTACTAGAGGCTTCCATGATGGATATGGTCTGTTTGCCCCTATTGGTGTTAGTGGCAGTTGCATCGGTATCGGACCATTTCCAACCTGATTATTTTCTTTGCCGCTCTCAGAAGTATTCTGTGTCTCTTCTCCTCTCCTTTTTTTTGCTGCCGAGGATTCATTATCCTTGTCTCCATCTCCTTTATCTGCACCGGAGTCATCCTGATCCATATAATCAGGAGCCTCCACCCCAGCGACTGCTGGCTGAAATCCCTCCTCTTCCAGTGTATATGTAATATTATATCCAACATTTCCAAATACTAGATCAGTAGTTATTGGCAAAAGTCTTTTATCTACCACAGCTACCTTTACTCGGATAATTCCCTTCTTTCTGTATGTCGCCATATCTACCTCTCTGGTGCTCCCAATTTCTTTGCCTAATGCCCAGAAAACCAGGAAGTGTCTGTACCTCAGTGGAACATTGGTGATATGCACCCACACTTCTTCTAGCTCATAAGCTGGCACAATATCTTGGTCAATTTTCCATTCAGAGACTGTGATCGTGACACCATGATTCTTCAGCTGGTACCCGATGTCAACCATACTCCGCAGTGTCTCTTCGTTCGGGAAGGCCACCAAAAAGGAGTTCTGACCATGCGGCAAGGCTTCCCAGTTCCAGTCCACTCTTGTAATTCTAGCAATCTCAACTTGTATCACATCTGCAGTAATGGATGGTCCATCCACAGTCACCAGTCCCGTAGGTGCCTGATCTGGTGCCTCCAATTTGTAATCAACCTCCTTCACCTCAACAAATGCTAATTCTTTCCTGACAGACCCCATGAAGGACGTGATATCTCTCGGCCACTTTAAAATCGGGCATTTGGCTGACATGTGTGCATTCTTCTTGTTACAAATGACACAATCTAAATCTGCCCGTCATTCGTCATTTACGTGGCCATTGCACTTACATCTGAAACAAAATGCACGTTTCTTCTTCAATGATTGATCAGCCCCCTGCTGTGCATTGTGTTGTTGTCGATTCTCCCCCTGTGCACTGGATTCTGCCTTTTCAGAAGCTCCACCACGTACCGGTTGCCATGCACGCCGATTCTCCCCACGACCTGCAGCAGGACCCGTACTTTTGTTGCCTCCCTCAGCGCGACCTTGATTCTGTTCCCCTCCATCAGCATGTCCATCACCACGCCCTGGTGCATCACCACGTCCATCATCACGACCCTCCGGTCTCTGTCCGTGTCGGCTACCACGGCCACGGCCGTCCCCATCTCCTTGGCGACGTCCTGGATCGTCGCCCCGGCCTGCGTAACCAGGTCCGTGATCGGCCTGGCCTCGGCCATGGCCAGCATACCCATCCCCTCGGCCAGCCTGAGTCCGGCCATCGCCACGACCAATCGGACCTCGGCCATCTCCACGTCCAAATCCATCTCCTCTCCCACGTCCAGATGCCCATCGTCTGTCGGCTCGGTCCGCCCGGCCAACTGGTCGCCGGCCGTAGGGCGGCGCCCTTGGATGGTTCGGAGGCATCTTCTCCCTGACAGCAGTTCTAACAACCTCGGCGAAGGACCGGCCTCCTAGCGCGTCATGTGAAACCCTAGGCGGCGAATTACTGAGTTGCACCGTTCTGTCAGGTCGGTCAGATAGAACCTCCCACCAAGGGTCTCGTCCACAACTGCGGGCCCGCAAACCCAACTTGCCATCAGATTGCAATTTGGCAACGGTGGGCCCTAATTTCTGACGTAGACTGTCTGGAAGGAAGGCGTTCAAAGTGATTTTGGATGATTTTCTTCTTGGCAATGGTCCCTTCCAAGATTTCATGACAAAGCCTCTAGGCTTTGCAACATGAACCATAGGGTCTTTGCCTGTTTTCACATGATCTTGATCACTAAATGCCGGTTTTTCCTCAGACATCTGCTCATTCTCCCACCACCGAGTCCCTTTCGGGAAGCCAACTTGGTCCCAGAAATTTTTGATCATCATCTCCTCACTCTCCCGACAAGAACTACCATCTGCTACTAACTTCTGCTGTCTAACATAGTCCTTGGCTTCATCTGAGGTGAATCCTGCCATGATGCGTGTTGGAGCCAGGGCGACGGCCACTATACCTGATGTCCCACACAACGACTCTGCCTTTCTCTCCATGGCATCGTGTCTGCGGTTGGCGTATCATTCGCAATCTATGGCAACCACATCGATCTTGTCTTGGAGGAAATGCAGGCAGGGGTAGGTGAATGACTGAAGGTGGCTGCTGATTCCACGACTACTACTCAGCAGCAAAGCGCAAGCTGCATGCATGCCAATAGCATATCAGACAGTCAGCTGCTGATCTGCTTAGCCCCGTGGGCACTGGCCGACGGTATCCGACTTCTTAGCGTGGTTTTTTGCAATGGGTAATGTAATGCCACCCTCATCAGTCTGAAAATACTACTAATAAGAAAAAGCGAGCTCATCATCGACTGGGCCAAAAGGGTCAGAGAATCTTGCGCTACTGTACGCAACACGTTCGCTTCGTTTCTTCTTCTGGATGATGCATATGCATATGCCTTGCGCTATGTACGTCCTGTACTATACTCCTGTGTGCGCGCCCGAGACTAGCGGCGGATTCAGTGAGCATGACGAACAAATACTATAGTAGAGAATTGAATTGCTCAGAGTCACAGGTCGATCAAACCGGCCTTGCGGATCGGAGCTTGAACATGCCGGTCGGTCACGCTCACGTGGCCGTTTTGACATTTGTGCTGGCTACTCGTGGGAACATTTGTACCCTACGTACTAAAGTCAATCAAAGACTCGGTTACCGAAACAAAATTCCATTAGGCCAACTCGGCACTCCATTTGCTCGTCACTCGTGACACACGGGGCGGTCTGCTAACTCTGTGCTCTGCTGCTGGCCTTTGGACTTTGGTAGTTGTTGCAGCTCGCAACCTTGATTGAAGCCCTAGTTAATTCAAACGCACTGGGCTTGCTAATAATCGTGCTCCATCAACCGAATCCCAGTCTACAGTGGACCCATTTCCGGCAGAAGAAATAGAATGCAGGACCAGAACAGAGGACTTATTTTCTTCCTCTTCCAAATGGACACGAACTACACTTCGCCTCCCAATCCCGATAGGCGCTATAGATCAATGCATGCATGGGAATGGGAAGCAATTGCACAAAAGCAAACCCGACCATAACAATAGACAAGGCCAACCATTTGCTCAAACCTACCTGAGCTTTGATCAGAATTTGTACTTTGCAATGCTGACCGGTCACGACCTAGCTTTCCAAATGTTTTTTTTTAATTCCTCTCTCAGAGAAAGCTAACAAGTTCTGTGGTATTATTGAGACAACCATCAACTTGATTGGATCTGCTTTTGCACCACTACCACTATATATAGATCGAGAAGTCTAAGATGCTTTGGTCGAGAGTACTGGACCAGTTCGTCCAAGTGGCATGCTACTCTTATCCCCCATTGCAATTGTAAGCAATCCATTGGCAGCGTCATTCAGAGAAACATAAACTGATCAAACTGATGCCTTCTTGACTTATAAAGGAAATCGATCGAGTTTCGAGTACCACTAGGTGGTACTGCTGCTACAAACAAACGGAGACAAAGATCAGTGCGTGGCGGTATCCTGCCAGCTGACAGCTTGGATCAATGTGTCGGAGAACACGAAAATAAAATGTACTACACCCTAAAAGAGATTCCCAAAATTCCATTTCCAATCGGACCGGACGTTTCATATGAGGCAGCACGCAGTCAGTATCTAATCTAACAACGTTGCTATAAAAGCTCGGCTCCTCCAATGGGAGGGACGCTCCTCTCCTGCTTGCCTCACACTGTCCTTGTCACGCCTGCCACTCTCACCACCGCTGCACACTGCCGATCCCACCACCGTACCGCACCAAAAAAGAAAAAAAAATGCAGCTTCCCCTCACCGCCACCTTCCTCTCCCTCTCCCTTCTCCTCCTCCCGCTCGGCTTCCTCGCCACCCACAGGGCATTCATTTCCGGTGGCGTCGCCGTGTCGTCCACGGCCACCTCCGCCGCCGCCGACGTTCGCCACCACCGCGAGGAACGAGTGCTTCTCGCGGCGGCGGGTAAGGACGACAACGACGGCAATAACAATGCCGCCGCCGCCGCCGCGGCGGACGCGGAGCACGCGGCCGCCGTGGAGCGGCACTGCGCCGGCACGCTCCACCGCGACGTGTGCGCGTCGACGCTGGCGGCCATCCCGGGCCTCGCGCGGAAGCCGGTGCGCGACGTGATCTCCGCCGTGGTGTCGCGCGCCGCGGCGGCGGTGCGCGCGTCGTCCTCCAACTGCTCCTCCTACCTCCAGCGGTCGTCCCTGCGCGTGCGCGACCGCCTGGCGCTGTCCGACTGCCTGGACCTGCTGGGGCGCACGCAGGCGCTGCTCGAGACGGCGGCGGACGAGCTGTCGGCGGGGAACCGCACCGCCGAGGAGTCGGTCGCCGGCGTCCAGACGGTGCTCTCCGCCGCGCTGACGAACCAGTACACCTGCCTGGAGGGCTTCGCGGGCCCGTCGGCGTCGGAGGACGGGCGCGTCCGGCCCTACATCCAGGGCCGCATCTACCACGTGGCGCACCTGGTGTCCAACTCCCTCGCCATGCTGCGCCGCCTCCCGCAGCGTCAGTCCACAGTACAGTACGTTACTGTCTTTTACTCATCACTTGCATTGCATTTCCTCCTTGCTCTGATTGACCTGACGACTCCGCCGACACGTTGGCAACTTAGCAATAGATCGAAAAGATGATGCAGTGAGTGAACACGAGCAATGCAGGAGGAGCGGTAGAGATCATCGTGATCCTTTCTAGTGGACCCCCACATGTACGTAGTAGACAAAAGCACTGCCGCTGCATAGTTTCGTTTTTTTTATTACTGCTTGGTGTACAGTTTCGGGCAGCGGTGGTTGAGCGGGATGTCAGTTGGTAAATTTGGAGGAGCACGGAAGTTGCCGTGCAGGTGCAGCAGCTGTACCCCGTAAACTGAAGCAGTTAGATATCGATGACGTTGCATGGACATAGACGAGCCAAGCCATTCCCTGTTCGATCATATCTGTTCACCACGAGCAGCTGTCGCCTGCTTGCCTAGCTCTTCCGGTCCGGCGAGTGAGTGTCCGTGGAAGGAAGATTGGGTTGCATTGGCCCGTCATCCGCCACGGCATCGGCAACCTCGTGTGGTAATAATTGAAGGGGCCACGCCGACGATGGCCGTGTTTAGATGTTGGTTTTGGGTGGGTGAATTTGGAGTATGATGTCACATCGTAATCATTGCGCCACTGTAGCATTTCGTTTGTATGTGCGAAAAATTGTCTAAAAATTTATTAATTAGGCTCAAAATGTTCGTCTCGCAGAGTACAACAAAACTGGGTAATTAGTTTTTGATTTTATCTATATTTAGTACTCCATGCATGTTATGACATTTTGATGTGATGGGAATCTTCTTTTTGCATAGTAAATTTGGGAGTTGAAATTCTGGATCTAAACAGGGCGAAATATATGCAAACGGGATTCAGCACCGTGTGTATACGGATGATCGAGTACGTACATTTGATTCACGAGTAGTGTCGTACTAGTCAATTATTAATTAAGTACCGGGCCTCTCTCTCTTGTCCCGGACCTGCTGCTATCAGTGCTAGGTGGAGTGGAGACGCATGCATGTGCTCGTTGCTGTGGATATAGGCCCGC
Source organism: Echinochloa crus-galli (assembly GCA_900205405.1). Taxonomy (NCBI): domain Eukaryota; kingdom Viridiplantae; phylum Streptophyta; class Magnoliopsida; order Poales; family Poaceae; genus Echinochloa; species Echinochloa crus-galli. The sequence continues at coordinate 534,449 of OAMR01000052.1, forward strand.
AAACTAGTACTGCCATGAGTTTAACCGGCAATAATCTTGTTGTTATACAAGTGTGTGCTGCGTTAACTGTGTGCTACAGCAGCCAGCCCTAATATATCAATCAACTCTGCCATCATTTCCCACAGGACAGAAGCAGCTACATACCTTAACTGCGTGCTTTAGTAGTGATGAGTAAAAAACCATGTCGTCAATCCAAGTGGGTAGAGGAGCGCATGATAATTTATGAGGCAGGCGCGCACCATCACCTGATACCTACTCTGCCCGTGTGCTCTGCACTTGCAAATTGAAGACTCTGAAGGCACGGGCACTGCAATATATGCAGCTAGCCACCTCACAGTACGCAATGCAAATGCAATGCAGTGCACAAGCTGGTGGAAGTATATTACTATGGGCTCTGCCGCTCTGGTACAGGAGTGGGGGACGTACACGCTCCCTTGGTGTTTGGCATTTGGAGCTATGCAGCACGGGAATGGTTAGGTGAGGAGCCAGCGCCCATTAAGGCATTAACCCCCCCTCGCGCGCGGGTTTAATTTGCCTTCAGTGCCTTGCTCCGCCCTGCAACCACAGCAGGTTCAGGCCTTGAGGAGAGCACATCCTAACCGAAGCAAATCCTGTGATCTGGAGTAGCTTCAGCCACGCTGCTACAACTACAACATGGATGGGAGTGCCTTTTTTGTTTGTACAGACGAGACTTGGTGCTGCTATGTACCGGCCTGTCTGTGGTCTCAAATTAAAAAACGTCTCTTTTCTTTGTCGATCGTCTTTTCCGTTGGGCCGGGGATCGATGGCGATTGGTGTCCCGTCTGGCCGCTGTGGGCACATGCACGTAGGCACCGACAGATTCATTAGGCCCAATGCAAGACCCACACTTCACAAATGCACTGGGTGCCCTGGATTACTCTTGCATTGCATCCTGAAAATGGATGCCCCATCTCTTTAATTTCCGTGGCTGAAGATGAACAATGCAAGATGCCACCGTAGCAAAGGAACAAACGGCAAGCCGACACACTCACACACACACTGCCCGTATCAGCGGAGCCGCGTGCAGTGGGGGCTCCGTGCATGAGCTGAGAGGTAGCGACTCTACTCTACCGACCGGGGCGGCGTGCCTTGCTTTGTCGCGGCTGCTGGGTCGACGTACACAGCCGCGCATGCGTCTGCGCCATTGCTTCGGCCGCCCGGGATACATCCATCCATGATAAATATAGCTTGGCTTAGGCCGGCCGGGGCGATGCAATGTGCAATGTGTGGTTGGCACGCCACTTTCGCCTTCTGGTACGTGTCGGGTGGAGGTAATCATGCTCTAGTCGATCTAGTGTGCGTAGCTTCCTGTACGTACGTACGTACGTGCAGTGCCGTGCGCCTGCTCCCTCGATCACATGCACTTGCTGATTAATTTGCTCTCTAATTGTATTTGCATTTGAATTTGCAGCGGTTGTTGGCACGGGCTTCCTGGCGCGCGACCTGACGGTGGAAAACTCTGCCGGCCCATCGAAGCACCAGGCGGTGGCGCTGCGCGTGAACGCGGACCTGTCCGCCTTCTACCGCTGCAGCTTCGCGGGGTACCAGGACACCCTATACGCGCACTCCCTCCGCCAGTTCTACCGCGACTGCGACGTCTACGGCACCGTCGACTTCGTCTTCGGCGACGCCGCCGCCGTGCTCCAGGGCTGCAGCCTCTACGCGCGCCGCCCGGCGCCCGGCCAGAAGAACGTCTTCACCGCCCAGGGCCGGGAGGACCCCAACCAGAACACCGGCATCGTCGTGCACGGCGGCAAGGTCGCCGCCGCCGCCGACCTGCTCCCCGTGCTCGCCAACTTCTCCTCCTACCTCGGACGGCCGTGGAAGCTCTACTCCCGGACGGTGTTCATGCAGACCAAGATGGAGTGGCTCATCCACCCGAGGGGGTGGCTCGAGTGGAACGGCAGCTTCGCGCTCGACACGCTCTACTACGCCGAGTACATGAACCGTGGGCCCGGCGCCGACACGTCGGCCAGGGTGGCGTGGCCGGGATACCACGTCCTCACCAACGCCACCGACGCCGCCAACTTCACCGTCCTCAACTTCATCCAGGGAGACATCTGGCTCAACTCCACCGACTTCCCCTACACATTGGGATTCACCTAGCTGGTAGATTGGACGCGATGCACGACGGCCTGGTTCGATAAACGGATGGATATGGGGATTTATTTAGAGCCCATATTTTTTGTTCTTTTGGAAGGAATAACGTACGGTGCGTGGTTGTGCTTCAGCTCAGGTATCATAGTTTCTAGCAACCCTGAAAGCTAGTACATGTGTTTTCATATGATTCTTGATCAAAATCTGTAATGGCCGAAGGCTAGTCATGCAAAGAGATGAGATGACCCCTCATATATTGCCTCTGTTTCGCTCTGCTGTGTACAAAAAAGCACATTAGTTGCACTGTTACATGCAAAGAGATAAGACTAGGAGTACTGCTGTTCACTGTACAACAGCCGCAAAGACAGTTTCGTGGACAGATCGATACAATGCCACACATGACCAACAGTTTGGGTACAACATACATTGACGAATATAACGCCATTATTTACTTCTTTGTCTATCTACCACTGAATGGGCTGCCATTCCCTAGCCTTGTGAGCAGGTTGCTGTTCCTTCAATTACTCGCGAGACTTCACTCCACCCTGAAGTTACATTACAAATTTACAACCTTGCTCTTTGCAGCTCCAGCTTCGCAATTGTCCCGAGATGGACTTCATCGGGGCCATCTGCAAGCCGCAGAGTCCTGGCAGTTGCCCATAGGTGTGATAAGACTGTATCAGATGAGAGACCGGCTGCACCGTGAACTTGCATTGCCATGTCAAGCACCTTCAGGGCCATATTCGGAGCTGCCACCTGCATAGGGGGGCAGATTTACTGAATCTTTTTGCTACGACGGTTGAAAAGAAGGTGGTGGTGAACTTTGATTTACCTTGGCCATTGCGAGCATACCACGGGCTTTCTTGTTCCCATGTCGGTCAAGTTGATCGGCTGCTTCTAGCACCAAAAGTCTAGCCTGCTCCAGCTCAATCCGACACTGGATTCCCACATTCATGTCAAGGGAATCCAATGAACAAAACACAAGAAGAAAAGAGGCCCTAACATCAGATATCCACATGATGGATATATAATATAATCACTATTACAGCAATGAATGCTCAACTTGGCATTATAGGTTGGCATATTAATACCCAGAGTATAATCCATACCAATATACATTTGTAATTCCAATTTTCAGCCCCCACGCAAACAAAGGAAATGTGATAAAACTAGCTTTTGGAAATGAGGCGATTTTGAAGTAAAACTAATTCATTTATCCAATATTCCATTCCTAGCTTTAGAAAAAAAACTGTGTAAGCAATCAAAGAGGGCATACCTTAGCAAGGTCTGATAGAAAGGAACCCTGCTGTGCAATCCTCTTTCCAAACACAGTCCTACTTAAGGCCCTCTCGACCATCAGAATCATGCCGCGTTCTGCTGCCCCAATTAGCCTCATGCAATGATGCAATCTTCCAGGACCAAGCCTTCCCTGCAAAGCACCTTACTATGAGTATATGGCTTAGAAGGTGAAGGTTATGCGCATAACAGCAAGGCACCACTTACTTGAGCAATCTCAAAACCCCGTCCTTCCCCAAGGAGGATATTTGTAACCGGAACACACACATTCTCAAAAGTAATCTCTGCATGTCCATGAGGCGCATCATCGAAACCAAAGACTAATAATGGTCTCTTTATCTGCACCCCGGGAGTGTTGATATCCACTAAAATCATCGACTGTTGCTTATGCTTAGGTGCTGAAAAATCTGTCTTTCCCTGGATGACCATAAACACCTTCAACATTAGAACAGAAATATGCATCACTCACAGAACAACTTTCATCAGTAGATGTAAGTTACCATTAATATCAGGATTTTGCACCTAGGGTCCATGGCCCCACTGGTCCACCATTTCCTTCCATTTATAACATAGAAGTCTCCTTGCCTGTTGAGAAGAAATGAAAAACAAGAACTCATAAGCATCGCAGTCTCAAACAAAAACGTGATGCTGTCTATTTAAACTACCAGAAGAAGACATGCAAATACGAATTTAATATAAATCTTTTAATTTTACTTTCTGGATAAAAGCAGGGAAATAAAAATTTGGTTACGGTAAGATTGATATTGTTCTCACTTCTCAACCCTATAATAGCAATTAACGAGAAAATAGCTCATATTGAAGGGGAAAAGATAAGCAACCACGAGCAATCAAATTATTAGCCAAAAGTAACACCTTTGACATGGCATTCAACATGTTCCTCCTGTTTTATTACCTGGATATTGAGCACTCTATATTTGTTGCATCTGAAGATGCAACTTGTGGTTCTGTCATTGCAAATCCAGAACGAATCTTCCCTTCCAATAAAGGAACCAGCCATTGCTTTTGCTGCTCCTTGGTTCCATACCTCAACAGGACCTGTAATGATATCCATAACTCCATACATAAATTATAAGATAATATTTTTTTGTCACTCCAACCAGAACATGTGTTTGAAGACCCTTCTAATTATTAGCATAATAAAGATAACAAGACTCATTTGGAATGAGTAGCATAAAAAATACTGTCTGCTTTTCATATATACAGCTAAAAACAGTGTAAGATCTAATTGCAACACTTTCCAAGATATACAGAAGAAAAAAAAACTGCAGGTCCAAGAGAACATTTCTAGTTTTATGATCTACCAAGGTGGCAAGGATCATAGAATATTCTGAAATTGCATGAGCGGCAGACATTTTCAGAGAAGAATGGTTGCCTCTGAAATTCTAAGGCAACAATAGAACCATGAACTAATGTTCTGTATAAAAGAATGACCATAATTTTGTCTTACCTCCATGTTACCAGTATCAGGTGCACCACAATTAAATATTTGTGGAGCCCAAACTGAACGTCCCATAATCTCACACAGATATCCATACTCAAGATTTGTGAGGCCAGCACCCAGTAGAAGATCATTTGAACTTCCAGGAGAAACTAAAGAGCGGTCCTCAAATAGTAGCTTTCTAGCTCTAGCTGCACTGTCCAGCTGCAGATTAACTACTTCATTAGCAAAGATGAAGCAATTATGAAATAAATGGAACCCCTATTCATAATGAAAGAAACATAATGTGCTAAGTATTCTGGATGAAGTGAATACAAAGGGTTTCAAAGAGATATATACCGGAATAAACAAATTCCATAGCCCCTCCTTCTTTGCCAATGCTTTAAGATTCTCTTCTTCTGGATGGATTGTCCATCTTGAATTTGATTGTGCATGTTTGTAGAACTCACCCTCCATTGGGTATATGTGATCTTCGATAAACTTCATTAATTTCTTTTGAAGCTGCATAACCTTTTCACTAGGAACAAATTTGCCTTGATCCTTTGTGGAAGTTGAACCTTCCAGCACTCTGCGAAATTCTTGCCGTGGAGCTTCTGGGACTTGAAAACCTAATGTTGAAGGCAAAGGATAATTAAAACATGAATAGCCTTGTCCACAAACCAGACTCCACTGTACAACAGGAGGTAATTGAGATGAAGTTACTAAACAGAATTACCCCTAGAAGGCTGTTCTTGCAATACATTTTCTCTATTTATGAAGTCCCATGCACAGTCAACCATAGTGTTAGCAATCCTGCCAGTAAATTTAGCACGCTCACCGCCTGAAGCATTACCCTGTGTGCCAATTCAAGTACATGAGAATAAGCAGTCTTGGATTCCAGATTTCAGAGATTAAAGTTGCATACCATAGTCCATCTGTGATATACTCCAGCGTAGATAGATGCCCCACGAAACAGAGAAAAAGCAATATAGAACTTCCAATTTGCAGCAGGCCAGGGTCTTGTCTGAGAAACATTTTAGAATAAGAGAGGGAAAAAACAGCTAATATATGTGGCTGATCCATTTAGCTAGTCCAGAATATGGGTATTTGATGCTTACAGAGAAAGAGCAGTATACAGAAAGGTACTCTTCCAGTTGAGGAATCCCATCTGGAATGCCAGTATGTTGGAACCCTCCATAAGTTCTTTCAACGGGTGTTGCATCAATAATATATGGCTGAAAGAGAAAGTTATTACAGTCAACATAAACAAGTAACCTGCCATTATAACAAAATAAAATTAAGGAAAATGCGACCAGAATGATATTTACATAGCGACCAAGACATTTCAATAATTGGTAGCAAGGTTATGCAGACACAGTGATACTGAACAACCATGCATATAATGAAAAAACAGTGAGATTAAGCAGTGCAGTTTAATAAAGTGTACTACAATAGCAGAGAGATCAGATCCACTACCACAGTTTATTCATGCCCTAAAGAGGTAAAAACAAAACATCTTAACTAATGATTATTTTGGTACCAGTTTAGCAATAGTTTCTATTGATGGTCATCACTATGCAGTAAAAGGGAACATAGGTTGCGTAGATCACGGGCAACTGCTAGTTTCACTGGATCCACCATGAAATATGTCTTGATAATGTATTTATTTGGTAATGTAGATGTCATTATATTTTTCTATAAAACAGGGCAAAGCTAGAGAAGTTTGATTAAGGACAAAGCTAAAGTGAACTATAATTCGAACTAAGGCAATTGTAGATGATATGGATGCTTTGTCAAACATTGTTAATGCATCTTGTCTCAAGTGTGACCAACATGAAGGAATTCAAGAGTAAAATAAAATGTAGGTTTAATATATTAGGTCAGTGCAGATATTAATTTATTCTGGAAAATGCATCTGCTGGTTATTTATTCATAACACAATGGTTGAAGCTAACAAAAAATTAAGATATATAGAATGATTTTTTATGTTGTTCTTTATTAAACTAGCAGCCTTGAGACAAGTGATAGTTAGCAAAATGTCTATTACTGAGCATCAAACAGCATCACATTCGAAGATCTACCATTGTAGAAACATAGCACTAGGACACATGGTGCAAAAGGAATGTGCTACACTAAATATACGTGATGGATAACTAACAACGTTGAAATAAGAAAGTGCTTCATACCAAGCAACTATAAGCAACATCACACATCTGATTCCCCAAGGTAGATAGTTCCCAATCAATAACACCAATCACTCGATCCTGTACAGAAACAGTATAATCATCTTACACAAGAAGTCAAATTATATAGCCTAGGCAGATAAATGCAGGTTGCAGTGCCAAAATGCAAACCTCTGTTGGGTGAAAAACTAGATTATCGGCACGGAAATCACCATGAACAAGACCTGTTCCTGGTCCTGCTGAGGAATCTTCTTCTGGTACATGTTCTTTCAACCAACGAGCTAGGTCGAGCATCCTCTGGTAGCGTGCGGGCTTCCCTTCACCAGTGGATGCAAGATATTGCCTCTCCCATCTTTCTACCTGAAACATGAAACAGACTATCTTAAAATGCAAAGGAGTATTAGAGCTAACCATTGCACCGATTGATAAAACTAGAAATCATTTTTCTTAACCTGAGTGCTCAAACTGCAAGCTGTCAGGCAACATCCATTCACATCGAAAAGAGTAGTTGCAAATGGATGCATGTATCGCTTATAGACTAAGAACAAAAAAATGGTTGCTAGTGTGTTCATTTAGACACAAAAAAAGAGAGAGGGCCTATTTGTTTGTATAATTTTATCAATAAAAGTTACTAAACAGCGGTTACAGAAAGAGATAGAGGAGGTCAGGACGGAGGGAGAAAGGATGGGAGGAGGGGAAGGAGTAGATCAACGTGCAAGATATATGAGTACTTAGAACCTACTTGTCTTTTGCAATAGTTATCTCTTCTTCCATACTTTTGCAATCCAATGGCATTAACATCGACTTTGTGTATAGCAGCCAAAGTTTTGGCAGTAGAAAAATATATATCCCGCCTTTTGGATGGAGTTACCCCCTGTAAAAAAGGAACAAAAATCACAAAATTAAAATTACCACAGATGGGTACACATTGCATATAGGCATGGTACCCTCTATTTCCACTAAAAGCTACAACATCAGTGAGGAACAGTTTTTTTTTTTTTAAAAATAACAGATTCAATGTGACAGATGCAAAAGACTATGAATAAGAAACAAGCAGCATACCGGCAACGCGTTATCAGGGTATATTATTCCTTCCAGATACTCCATTATGTAGAAAGGAGTTCCAATTACACTTGCATCTGTGCAAAGACAGTAGACCTTTGGGACAGGGACATCTGTGTAAGTACCCAGAGCTTTGAGAACCTGCTTCCCGATAGAAAATGAATCATGGAGTAAGCTCATATGCTTATCAGAAGGAAGGCAACATTACATAAGCTTTTCACGCCAACAAACAATGTAAGCAATTCGGTACTTATATTAAAGTACACAATAAGGCCAAATTGCTGCTGCTGAGAGAAAAATCAAATGGTTTTCAATAAGCCCAGCAGAATGAACTATCTAGTTAGCAGAACCATAACATTGCCCGCATTTTTCCGTTAATTAATCCAGTTTACAGGGTTCCAGGGGTTGATGGTGGCTCAGAATAGTCAATTGTTACTCACATGATTGATCAATATGTACTTTAGCGCAGTGATAAAACAAGGAGATGCAATCAAACCTCATTCATAAATAAAAAAAAGCAAGAAGCAGAATTAGTACTGAATCCTGCAATTTGCTAACTGTTATAAATGAGGTTTGATCGCACCTGTGTACGGAAAACAGTATATTCAGTATTCCAATCTGAGTGTTTGACCCTACGCTAAGCTTTTGATCGCACCTGCACATCAGATTCGCACCCTTTTTCGCAGGCAGAGAAGTTGAACTAAACGGATCGTCGTTTCATTTCATGGGTCAACTAAATGGAATCGGGAAGACGGAGCATAAGAGCGTGGGGAGGAAATGGAATCCGGAAGCGGACCTGGTACTCGCGCTCGACGGCGTGCGCGGACTGGAGAATGGCCCCGGGCGGCTTCTTCCGGAGGACGTAGCGCCTGGTCCCTCCGCCTGGCGCGGAGGCCTGGATGCAGTAGGTGGGGTTGGACTGGCCGTGGCCGAACTGGGTGAGCGCGAGCGCCGGCGCGGGGCCCGGGAACCCCGGGACGTTGGCGGCGGCGTAGCGCAGCAGCGCGGCCTCGTCCAGCGCGTGCGCCGGGTCCACCGGCCGCAGCAGCTCCGAGGTCAGCTTCGCCATCGCAGCCCGCGGCAGCAGCAGCAGCTAGCTGGAGGAGGGTGGGGGCGGAACCGAGGAAGACGGGACGAGAAGGGGAGGAGGAAACTGTACGAGTTGAGGATCAGGAAGGAGGGCGTGGGCTTGGTCGCCGTCTCGATGATGCTTTCTTTTTTTTTTTTGATTGGAATGATGCTTTCTTTGGTTTCTTGGGATCGTACGACTAGGACGCGATTCAGGCAGGAGGCGATGCAACCGAAACGGCACGTGACGGCGTTGACGCCGTGCTGGCTTTCTCCTCTTCGGTTTATCCAGTTTCGATCATTTTGGCCAAAGGTATCATTTTTTTTTTGAGATACTAGAATCGGAGGATTTTTGACGAGTTTCTTGGGCCGCTGAAGGACCTACTGATAACCCCGCGCGCCACGTCCGTGGGCCCAGTAGCGGCCTAACTGCAAGGTCGAGGTAGATGCGGCCCAGTTTGTAATTCAATTTAAATTTAAATTAGATTAAAAGCCCTCTAGGTGATCTTCAGTCCTTTCACAGTAGCAGTACTCTTTTTTAAAAAAAAGAATCTATTTTACTATCCTTGTCTATTCATCCTTTAACATCCTCAACAAAATTTAGACTCAATTTACTTTCTCGTATTATTTTAATTGGTGCAATCATTATTTCATAGTTATTTTCATAGATTAGGGACACTTAATATGAAATTGATCATAGGGATACAAAATCCCATGAAAATAACCATGGAAAATTTATAGCGTATTTTTCCAATGTATGATATCTTCTCATAAATTATCTCTCAATATTTGAACTAAAAACACAACTTATAAATGAAGAAACCAAAAAAACAAATATCATTAGGGGTAGATTGGACTAGCTAAAATTGCTTGGAGAGCAGAATTTGCCTAAATTTTGTTGAGCCGGACAAAGTAGATAGACGAGGATAGTAAAACATACTTTTTTTTATTACTGTTAGAACTAAGATTTACGTTGAATCCATAGCGCTCCGCAATGTAGTCCAACTTTGTTTGGCAGATCGAATTGGAGAAGTGACTAACTAATGTAGCCACGTAGGTTAGTACTAATTTAATTAGTACCCTAGTTGAACTCATTTGTTGACATCTTAAAATGCGTTAGGTGATCTTCTGTACGTTGATTGCGAATCATTATAGTAACGACATCCGAGGAAATTGACCAGCTGAAGATGTTCCTTCGTTTGCTGCATATTTGCTTCAATTTACTAAGCCCTAATATGGCTATACGAATGACTATGAAGTGGATAGTCCACGTTCGCGTTTGTTGATTTGTCAAAGTGTTTTCTCTCTCGTCGTGTGGTCGTAGGTCTAAATTTTCTTCGCTCTCACTTTGCTTCTTGTCAACACCAGGCTTAATTTTCTTGTCTTAGTATTTTTTTTGGAACGATCTCTTGATATTTAATTTGTTCCTCTATTCCCCTTCTGCTCGATCAGCAATTATTGGAACTACTGCACTTGCTAGTAATGAAGCTAGCGTGCGTGTGTCAAGCACGGGGATGAGCGAATTGTCTCGCGTCACCAAATGTTGACCCCGAAGGATTGATGTAACTCACACGTCGGTGTCTAAGGGTCGATATTTTACAAACAAAATATATACAGTGCGTGCAAAACCTTGTTTCCTCTTCTGATTTCTGCACTGCCTTTTCATGTTCTTTGAACCTACTACTCTACAACAGCTAATTAATAAGGTTGAACATGATCGTTTTATCTTTCATAAATAAAGATATACGAACCCTAACATCAGCTGATAGAGGCAAATATTGTGCACACAAACCTCGTCCGTTCCATTGTTCCAAGAAAGGTAGTGCTTTTCCCTTTGGGTGAAAAATATGTGTACTTTGAAATTGTTTAAGTATAAACAAAACATTATGATTCGTAAAGCCTATATCTCACTGAAAATTATGCGTAGATTGCTTCATGGCCGGGTGTTGAGTTATTGACAAGGTACGTGCATCTTAACAATCCTAGCTTATTATATGGTCAGAATGTCAGACGAAGTCAAAAGACACACGTCCACAGAATTCCAGTTCTGGACCGTGGCAAATCTAATATAATATAGTAATAACCACTAAATTAAATTAAGTTGTTGTTCTAGTACAGATCGAGGTGGGTTACAGTGGTAGTAACTTAAGGATGGCATTCACTCGTGTACAGCTGGATATACTTTCTTCCAATCATCAACTATACTATAGTATTAAACTTTCGTCAGCGGCGTCTAGGACATGGAATTGTGCTTTGCTTTCACTGAAAGCAACGTCTCTCAACACTAAATTCTGGAAGAAGGTGCATGACTTGGTATTTTTATATAATCCAATTACCCAGCAACACCAGATGTAAAAATACGTACAGGAGTCGGGTGGCAGATGAAAACGTAGCATTATTGCCTTACACTAGCTAGTTTTATATTATTCCAATTTCCCAGCAACATCAGATGAAATCTTTCTTTTTTCCTACTGTACGTATCCCAGAACATGAGCTGCAATAATATGCTCCTAACAACTTTTAAAGGGCCAATAAACCACCTGACGAGTACCTGAGCAAGTGCATGCACGCTAGCGTGCAAGTTGCATGAAACCGAGGGCCAGGCGGCTTTAGCAGAGACAAAGCCCGATGGGCCAACAGATTGAGGCATGGGCATCCGGTGGGCGGCGCAATGCATGGGCACGAAGCATCTCATCCTTTTCTTCCGTGATGAGCTGACCAGTTTGGTTAGGCGGCGGACTCGATCACTCTTGGATTCTTTTTCGTTGTTTATTATTTGCCTCCCGTACCTTCTTTTATTCAGTTCGTAACCTTTATTTCTTTGTTTACCTTTCTTTTCCATTTCCATTTCCATTTTCGTAGTCTGCATCGTTTGCCATCGCTGCTGTATACTGCTTACAAATTGGTTAATTGTTGTTCCACAAAAAAAAAACTACGATGTATTTTGTTCATTTGCTAATGATTCTTGTTGTTCCGCAAAGAAAAAAAAGTACGATGTATATATTTTGGTCATTTGCTAATGATTCTTGTCGCATTCTGGAAAACGGTATCTACACCCGATTTGGAGAAAAAGAAAAGATAAAATAAATGAAGTGAAATGTCAAGTTCATACTGGACCGGAGACGATATCCACTAGTAAAGGAAAGACAGAGAGAGATATGGGCTAGGAGAGCAGCAGCATCCAGGACCATGGTTTGCTAGCTCCAAGATATTATATGCACCAGTTCAACGTAACAGTATATGCTGACCACGCTGAAAAGATCTGGTTGGTGGTTCGGTCGATCAAGCTAGCTAAGTGCAGCGAGAGCACCCGTCATTTCGTCGCTCTTTCAGATCTCGAGAGTCTTCCGGCGACCGAAGAAGTCTTATTAGGCACTCGGCATAAAAAGCAAAAGACTGACGACCGTGTGGCCTGCTTGATCTCTATCGATTAAGCAAGAGCAAGTGCAAGTCGTTTTCAGGTAAAAAAGAAACCTAGTACGTGCCTAGCAAAAGTTGGTTCCCGTCCTACTAGCGGATGAATGGCATCGATCAGTCACGTGCAAATGAGTAAGCGATTTGAACACTATCATGATCACTTTTACTCATGGTACTTAATTAGCGTAATGTAATGGCGCGTCATTATCGGCACGTGCTGGCTACAGTGTTAGCATGGCACGGATGGATGGAGTCGGTCGATGGAACAAGTGGCAGCAGAGAGCTAGAGCAGCACTTTACAGGCTTCGCGAGAAGCAACGCCGCCTAGCTTATTACAGAGAGAGAAACGATCGGAAAACAGAGGCCGCCGGCCGATGGATCCCAAACCATGGTCCGCACATCGTCTAGCGCATGCACCGTCTAATTATCACGACCCATCTGAAATAAAACAATTTTAATAGTAATCGATCAGAGGATCGATCAGTTTTACTGCTATACAGGTGGTGGGGCCTACGCTGGTCGCCCGCCGTTGAATCAAATCTCGAGTGGAAATGCATGCTCGTCTCTGCTTGACCTGCTCGATCTGCTCTGTAGTGGTATTTCAGTTTTGAAATGGTGTGTACTACGTACTGTCAAGAATCTAATGAGAATGAAAGCGCGGGCTATACTGTGCAAAAGGACGACAGCAGAGTGTGACGGAGCACCGAGTTGACGTGCCAACTGCTGCAAACTTGCTGTACGGGGCTGGTGAAGTTGCGGCGGCGGTGACGCTGTACGTGAGAGTAACGGTGATGCCGATTTCGATTCCATCAGTAGGATTCAGCTCAGCCACACTGAGCAAGCTAAGCTAGAGGAGGATACGAAAGCCGCGGCGGATGGGAGGGACCCACACGGCAGCCGGGGTGCCAAACCGAAAGCGACGGCTCCGGGTTTAGGAATCCACAGGATTCTCTCGTCTTGCCCTGCCCGCCCGTTCGTCCGAGGAAGCCACATGACATGCCGCGTCGCGTCGCGTCACGTCACATTCCGTGCATCCATCCATTGCACCACGCATCCGGCCAGGCCAGGCCGGCTCTATATAAACACGGGCGGCACACGGCTCCGCTCCTCCTCATTCCTCAACACGCACCTGCTGCAGCCAGCCAGCTCGCTCCTACCTTTGCCATATCCCCTACCCACACGCGCTTCGTACAGCAGCCGCCGCGCGCGTAGCAAGCACACGCAGCAGCAAAACTAGCTAGCTAGCTAGCTAGAGCCTCCCAATAGTTAGTTAAGATGTGTGGCGGCGCGATCATCTCCGAGTTCATCCCGCAGCGCGTCGGCCGCGGCACCAAGCGGGGCCTCTGCGCCGACGACCTCTGGCCCGAGGCGGCGGCGGCGGCCTGCTTCGACGACGTCCCAGGCGACGCCGGCTACGAGTTCACCGGCGCCGCCGCCTTCCCGCACGACCACCACGGTAATGAACCTTCAATCATTTCTACTAGAACGTGAAACAGCTATAACATACTATATGGCTAGAGCATGCAGCAGTAGTCGATCAGCAACTAGTAACTACTACGAGTACTAGTAGCTAACACGTATCCATGATGGTATGATGCAGACGACGAATTAGCAGCAGCCGAGCCTGCCCGGAAGCGTGAGCGCAAGACCATGTACCGCGGCATCCGGCGGCGCCCGTGGGGCAAGTGGGCGGCGGAGATCCGCGACCCGGCCAAGGGCGCCCGCGTCTGGCTCGGCACCTTCGCCACCGCCGAGGCCGCCGCCAGGGCCTACGACCGCGCCGCCCGCCGCATCAGGGGCTCCAAGGCCAAGGTCAACTTCCCCAACGAGGACCCGCCGCTCGACGACGACGACATCCTCATGCACCACCCGCCGCTCGTCTCCTCCGCCGCCGCCTGCAGGGACTTCATGGCGGACTACGACGCCGCCGCCGTCATGGGCGGCATGGGGCCGGGCTACTTCCACCACCAGCAGCCCGCCTACGTGCACGACGCCGTGCCGGTCATGGCCGCCGCGCCGCCGCAGCCGGCCGACGCGTACCACCAGCTGCCGCCGCAGCAGGACGCAGCAGGGATGGAGATGTGGACGTTCGATGGCATCACCACGGCCGTGCCAATGTGATCACACCACACCGTCGATGATGTTGACGTGCTTTCTTTTGTTTGTTATTATTACTGCCGCGCGCGGTTATGTTATTAGACGTGTCGCATTCGCTTGTTTTCCCAAAATACTTGTTTCCTGCAGTTTCCAGATACCACACCACTAGTAGTATTTATTTTTATTTCCCTAGGTTTATATTATATTATTGCTGTAATATGCTGTATGTAGGAGTAATTTATCTGCATGCCCATGTAATTGTAATGTAACTCTAGGCTGCTAGGGGTGGAAGAAGTGAAACTCGGATGGCTGTAACTCCTGACTTCTCCCCCCTCTAGCTAGCAGAGAGCACCAACTTCTTCGTGTAAAGATGAATTTCTCCAGGAATAAATTGCCATCGATTTCACACTTTTCTCTTTTGCATCATATATATATCGCAGTGCCGATGCACACGCTACATAGTTTTAAACGCTTTACACGCTTGCACACTTCAGATAAAAACCCTTTACACGCTTGCACACTTCAGCTAAAAACCCGGCTCGCCCTAAATGGAACATGCAACCAGGAGCGGTAGCTCAGCAAGCTCCTAAGCTGGTGCTTGTACTGTGCAACTATAATGGAGTCTGATATCACAAAGTGAAGTGTACTGTCAACATGGCAGCTGCATTAATGTGAGCAAACTTAGATATGACCCAAGCTGCATTCATGTGAGCGAACTTTGAGAAGACTGTCACGTAGTTTCTCAAGCCCGGACTGGTATGCTAGACTACACGTCTACACCCTAGTTATCACCCACAATTATATGACAAAGTATATTCATAAACAAACAAATGCAAGTCTCACGGTGCAAAACACAAGAGCAAAATTTCATCCGTCTGCAATCCGGTAATAACACAAGATTCTGACATCTAAAGCGGTGCAACAATAGCACCAAAACACTGATGCCTAGCTGATAAGAGCAATATGACAAGGATTTGCAAGGCTGCTGCCACCTAAACCTTGAAGCCCCTGCTGTTTCTCCTTCCTCTCGCCTTCTCAAATTTCCTTCCCTTTGAGCGAACATAGGGCTTGGTGTGGCTGTGTGGGACTCCAGGCGCAGGGCCAAAGTGCTTAACAGCCTCCCTAGCATTCTTCGGACCCCTCAGGAGAACCTATTGAGAAGCCATTGGATATGGGGACAGTTAAATAATATCGAATTTATTATTTATATAAATCAATTTCAGCAGGAGAGAGATTAGCCATAACTCAAAGGTACACAGCTATAGTGTAGAGAACGGGGCTTTACCAAAATTTAGAGCAAAATCAAGCATATCTACACATCTCAGAGGATACACGGACATCATAACTCATAATCAGACTCTTTCCATGCAGTAGTACTGTATTTGTTAGGAAGCTATTTGCCTTTAGAAACATAATAAAGGAGAGACAAACAAATCCTATATATTCATAACAATATGTCGAAATACAATACACCTGTCAGTCAATGCAAATGGAGCCATAGCATCTGTCCACATGCATCTGAGTTGAATAGGTATGGCATCAGTACACGGCATACTACCATTTCAAAGTGAAAGATATCCAACTTCTAAATTTTGAGGTCTTCAGAAAAATAATGCCTGGTTGCGCATTCGCTTTCATAGCACAAATGAAATGTGAAACAAACAGCAACAGTTGAAATAAATGAATATTTCTATTCAATTGCTGCAACAATTTCCAGCCAAAAGAAAACACATCTTGGTCCAAGCATTGGACACCAGGGCAAACTGGCTGGTACACCAACACTATAGACATCTGTACTTAAAGAGCCATCTCATGTGAAAATTTGGGGATCCTCTCTTCCGTGAAGAGAAGAAGTTTCCTGCAAGTTTCCGTCACAGGTCTAATGTAGTGGGCAGCACTTTAAAAGCAATGGCAAGTGAGGCAGTAACATTTGAATTAGAAAGCTCCAAATTAAACAAGCATGTATGTGTTCCTATTCAACCACTAGGATAATTTCATTTCAGTCAACAAATTAATTTCGGTTGGACCATTTGACACCAGAGCAACCATAAGCAAATGCAATGGGCTGGTAAGCCAACCATGTAGTTGTATGCACCTGTTTTATCTCCTTGGCTTGTGGAAATACCCCAAGAAGAGGGTAACGGGTGCAATCTCTTATCAATTAGCACAACGACACAATAACTACATGAACTGATGAGTCTTGAATAGAACACGTTCTAATACAAATCCAGAGTGAAGAGAAGAATTTTCCTGCAAGTTTCCATCACAGGTCTAATGTAGTGGGCAGCACTTTGAAAGCAATGGCAAGTGAGGCAGCAACATTTGAATTAGAAATTTCCAAATTAACAAGCATGCACGTGTTCATATTCAACCACTAGGATAATTTCATTTCAGTCAACAAACTAATTTCGGTGGGACCATTTGACACCAGAGCAACCATAAGCAAATGCAATGGGCTGGTAAGCCAACCATGTACCTGTTTTATCTCCTTGGCTTGTGGAAACACCCCAAGAAGAGGGTAACGGATGCAATCTCTTATCAATTAGCACAACGACACAATAACTACATGAACTAATGAGTCTTGAATAGAACACATTCTAATACAAATCCAGAGTGCACTACTAGCATGGTTCAAACTCATCGATCAGCTTCAGTATCATTCATCTAGAGGGAGGGCTAACACAACTACTAGTCTAACTAAATCGAATTGTCTTCTGCAATCTAGATCTCAGCCTAATTTATGGAAGGAACAAAATGGAATATTGAGAATTGGTGCTTAAATGAAACTCATTGCAGAAGATAAAGCATCGTCGCTAGCAAGTGAATTGCCAACTTGAAAGCCGTACCGTGTTTTGTCCGAGCGGTGCACGGAGTGCAAGCTGGTCAAAGGTGAGGCACTCGCCACCAGCATTGATGATCCTGGCCCTCGCCGTCTCGGTAAACCTGAGCGCGCACACCTTCATCGCTGGTACCTCGATGATCCTCTTGTCGTCGGTCACAGTGCCAACGATCACAGCGATCTGGTCACCCTACAATCCCACGAGCCACACTCAGATCAAAAGTAAGTGGAAAATCCAAACCTCACACCAAGGGTGCCGACCAAAATGGCACGAAAAAGGTAGATATCTACCTTCCCCTCCATGAAGTTGGCGAGGCGGCGCATCGAGAGCGGCGGGCGGTTGGTCTTGCTCATGAACAGACGCTTGAGGATCACTGCGTTGAAGTCGCTCTTGGTCCTACGCACCAGGAAGCGGTAGAGCTGCGCGCAAGGAGCGAATCGCGTCAAATCTGAACCCCCGAGAACTACTAAATGGATAGGGTGTGAGAGCACTGGGTCCGGAGGGTGACAGACCTTGACGAGGAGCTTGAGGTAGACATCGTCGGACTTGGGCGCCGTGCGCTTTGTCTTCTTGTTGCGGCCGCCAGCGACGAGGTCGATACCCTGCGGGGGACATGATGGGGCCGTGGTGCCAGTCAGTCTCTGGTTTGTGAAGACGATGGAGGAGATGAGGAGGAGGTCGAGATTACCATGGTTGCGTGACCGCGGCAGCGGCAGCGGCAGGGACGGCGGTTGGCGGCGGCGGGATGGGCGCTAGGGTTCTAGTGCGGGATGGGAGCGTGTAGCTTAAATACGGGGAGGATGAATGCACGGTGGGCGGGCTGGGCCATTTCTCTTGCGAAGGAGTAGGCCCAATTTCCTATTGCTTGGGCTGGGCCAAATGAACTTGAAAATATACTCCCATTGTATTGCAGAGATTGTTCCTTATAAAAACAAAAGCAGTGCTTCCATTTTTCAAGTTAAATTGAAATGAAGATACCAAGCCACACACTGCTTGCCCAGGCCGTAGCACTTGTTCTATTCACTGATTCACGATGGCAGCTGCCGGCCGGCAAAAGATCTTGCTCAGCCGCCGCTTAGGGTAGCCAAGTTCGACAGAAACAGAACAAAAACTTCATCCGCGTGGGTCAGGGCTCATGAGGATAAGCGTGTGTTTGATTTTTAGGGGTGAACTAGAACGAGATGTGATTGGTTGGGGGGTCGGATGGGGTCATCGATCCACTCATCGTCCCATTAGAAGCAAATATTCAGGTCTGTTTGTTTCCACGTGTTAAACTTTAGCGCCGTCGTATCGAATGTAAATATATTAATTAGGAGTATTAAATATAGATTAATTTAAAAACTCATTACATAAATGAGGAGTAATTTACGAGACGAATTTATTAAATCTAATTACATCATAATTAGACAATGTAATGCTACCGTAAACGTATGGTAATTATATATTAATTATAGTGAAATTAGGCTTGTTAGGTTCGTCGCGCGAAAGATATGACTTATATAATTAGTTTATGTTTAATACAATCTAATTATAACTTATTTAAAGCGTTAAACTTTAGCACTGGATCCAAACACCACCTCAGTTAGACGTAGGATAAAACCATCCGAGAAGACATGCTAATTCCACATTCACATCGTTTTCGTCCTTCTCCGTTCTCCATCATAGAAAGCGGAGCCACCAGGATGCAGATGCAGGAGCACAGGCCATGACGGTCACCGGCGAGACGGCGAGCAGACGCACCCAGTTGCAGGCGAGCAACGACGGCCCTTGTACTTGTACTAAGGTCGATGCAGACGATGGAGGAGTCACATCCAAACAAGCTCTCCGACATTTCACCCTTTTCGTTTTTTTGGAAAGGGAGGAGATTTGCCCGTAAAATAGGGCGAAAATTGAGATACCGACCACATAGAATATTTCACTCTTACAAAAATTTATTTTCAAATCTGATAATTGTTTAAATGCACAAAACAGAAGCTTCATGTTTTGAGCTATGTCCAGATCATGTTTCATAAAGATGATAGTGTCATCCGATGAATAACCCTCCATCCACTAGATGAGTGAGCAGGCGAATGCTGTGACGCAAGCTACTACCTTGTGCACGAGGTCACCGGCAATCACGGTGCTCTTTTGCACCGCCGCGGCGACCACCATGCCGGGGGGAATACTTGGCGCGCCGCACGCATGCGGAGGAGCGACGAGGAACGCCTTGCTGCTGCCGTTGTTGCTCGCAAGCAGGGAGGCCACCTGCTCCGTCGAGGTCAGGTTCACCGTCATCACGATATGGCCCGTGCTCGTCGTCCTACCGGCGCCGGGGATCGTGGCGTTGCTGATCACCAGGTGCAAAGGAGCATCTGCGGCGTATATTGCATGCATGGCCAAATACATACATAAATATACTTCAATTTGCTAGATATATATAGATGTTTCTGTGTACGTCCAAAATTTATGTTAGATTACGTTGTATGATTGTTGATTCTTGCGCGCGCGCGCGCACACACACACTACTTACTGCTGATGATCCTAGAGGAGTTGCTCTTGCATCGCGCTACGCCGTTGAAGACGACGGCAGCGAGAGTAGTGTCCTCCTTTCCTTGCGCTGCGGCGAGCACGACGAGGAGGAAGCCGAGAGTACTGCTGACTGGGAGAAGTATCTTGGTTGCCATTGCAGCGTTGGTGGCTGGTTGCCATTGCAGCATATGGTTTGGTCACTATTTATAGGCGATCCGAGAGGCCAGTACGGTACGTGGTGTAACAAAGCGGTAGTTACAGGGGTCTGCTTTGGATGCACATGAATGACAAGGCTCGTTGTCCAACGTTTTAAATTTCGTGGGAACAAAAACATGACTTTGGCTAGCTTAACCACCATTTCATCTGTACGATATACGGTACCCAAAAAAAATTGTACACCACGAAAAAAGTGGAGCTGAGCTTGACTTCATGGATTTGGCTAATTTTTTAATAAAAAAGATATAAAGTTTAAATGTTGACGTGCACATGCATTTTATAAATAGGAAGGAGTGTATCATTGACGTAGACGGCACGTCTTGCGGGTAAAATACTATGCGTATTGGCGCGTTCCGTCGTCGAGGAGCATGCACCATACTGCAAGATGCTGTTGGGTGTGGTGGACACCGTGTTGCATTGGCAAAGCTAGCTAGGTAGCCACCTCTTCACTAAACTTGTCTATGCAAGGACACGGAGTAATTTGTAAGTACATGACAATAATATGTGCTTTGCATGTTTCTACATTAAATTAGATAACAAATTGTGCATGCTGGTATCTATATAACCTATATAGATGCATCCCACTGAAAGTCATTAACTCTATTTCTCTCAACATGCAAGGTATCCACGTCATATAGGAACCCACTATCAGACGTCTATGACTAATAGCATCCATTCATGCAATTTATTAGTCTTTATTATGAGTACAATGCTACAAAATTCCCATAGTAGAAATACATGGAGATGATCAATTATTGAAGAGTCGTTCTGTCCGAACAAAATGAATATGTTTTCATGTATAATGCCTTTTTTTTACCGGAGTCAGTAGGGGAAGCCCTACCTCTTTTTTATTTTTTTTTTATTCCAAACCTAGTTAATTCGCTCCCACAGGGAGTCGAACCTGGGTCTGCAGGGTGCTACTCAGGTGCTCTAACCACTAGGCTAGAGGCCCTTTCACGATCAACTAGGCATTTTATTTTAAATAAATGAATAATACACCTTCAAGACTCTAAGGACACACAAGAACTCCTTAAATATATTCAACTAGACTGACTCAGAATGAAGACACAAAGAACAGAGTATATGATACAGCAAGCAGAGAAGGTTACCATTCTGAAACACAGTCTTCACAGAAAATATGTTTACAGCGAAGAAGAACAGGCACATGCATCTTCTCCTGGCAGATGGCACACATATCACCAGCAGCAAGTACCTGCATCAGAGCCAGGATCAGATCCATTAGCATTTAAGAATAAAACCTAGATAACAGACAACCTTTTCAAATCTTCAAGATTCCAAACCAAATCATGGATAGCTGACATTTTGGGAACTGACACGAGTCATTTCAAAACAGAAATAACAATAATCTAGCAGGGGTCCACAAGGATAGAAGCGATACTACAATAGCATTTTCTATTTGTAGCACTGCAAGTGCCACAGCCCATTTTTCTAAATAGTC
>OAMR01000052.1:584512-626698 GCA_900205405.1 Echinochloa crus-galli
ACAACCAACCAATGTGGGCGAGATCAGAAGTTTTCTCTGGAGCTTAGCTTTAGTTCTGTTTGTCGTGGCCCTGCAATGCCACCGCCACCCGGAATGTTTTTTCTTTACTGAACTATCTGTTGTAATAATGTGAACCAGCATCCTGGGACTGGTATTTGTATCACATTAAGTTCTCTCTTTCGAGGGGGCGCTTTTGGTATAGATTTGTTTATTCGTGTCATTTGCCATTCCTTGTGTCATGTTTATCCTATGATCTATGCGCATTTGATGGTTCTTTGACCCTATCAAGCTTGTTTATTGATTACCAACACTAAAACACATTTGATTTACTCTTTCAGAAAGGCTTGGGAACTCAAAAGTACCTAGATTTTGGGACAAATTTGAACTCTAATTGTAGCTATATTACATTTAGGATGTGGAGCGAGTAGTAAGAAAATATATTCTTGAACTCAGATATATTGAAATCAACTTTATGCCATAAAATATGTATTAATGGAGTAATTTTAAAGGATAGAGCACATCTTTTTAGAATTAGTGTAAACGGACCTACTCAAGTTGTTTGTTTGTTCAAACTTAATTTAGGCGCGCCAGTTTTTAGATAATCCATTTTATTGAGTGTGCGGTCCTTACAGCTAAAAGCATTGTTCCAGCATCCTGCGGTAAAAAAAGCACAAAAAAATATAAAATAGAAAAAAAGATGTGTTTTTATCCGTGGACCCTGGAGTACATATGATTTTTATCTTTTCAATCGGTGCAAGCCAACCTCTTAACTAACTAAAACACTGCACTAAGCATCTCTTATCTCGGTTTAACAATGGTTTCAGTGCTAATGCACAATAGTTCCACGTAAGCATATTACTAATTAACCACTGCTTAGCCACTTTGTTGACTAATGCGGTACGTGGTTAACTTGAACTTCAGCGGTGAGGAACAGAGATGATGGCATGTATTATGTATACAAATTAAGGGCCAGCTGTCAGAATTGCTTACTTTGAATTTATCGGTGTTTCTGAATTTTTGGTATTACTTTAACCTAGCCGGAACGGCATTCAACTAGCAAACTTTAGTCAGTCTTTTATATTTTGTTGTTACTGCTCGATGAATGATATACTCAACTCATTGTTGCATTTAAATAAAATCAATATAAACAATTATATGACCTGCTATTGTGCTATATATATAAACCGCATAAACCAAATGGAGCACAAGATAATTTAGATGGTATGTCTATCGTCCAATCAGGCATATCTTGTGCTGAGTATCCAATGGAGCACAAGATTCTATGTACGTTCTGCAATTTTTATACCTTTTTACTGAGTATCCAATGTCCATTTGTATACGGATAAAATCATATACACCGTACCTACTCAAATTCGGAAATAGGTAGGGGAATATCCATTAGATATTTGGATACATTTTGGATATGGGTGTGATGGCGGGTGAAGCGGCGATAATTGCCTCCATATATTCTCAAAGTAAGTATAGAACTCATTGTTTTTCTGAATATTTCTCCTCATCGATTATTACATTGCATTTCTTTCAAGCCTGAGCCATTTTCAAGCTTAGTTTTTCTTTGTAAAACCTTTGGCATGTAGTAAGAGGCTGCGTGCTCTGCGATAATTGGGAAAAAGTCATCTTGTCCTGGAAGGTGAGCGAGGAAAATTATATATCCACTTAACTGGTTCAGCGATTTCTCAGTATTTTATTTTCACCTATTACCGTAACATATAGGAGCACACATGTTACATGCGTATTGGCACCACGCGCGGCTCAACATATGGGCAAATTACACTGTATACTTTGGCCTTGACCGCAGATTTATTTATTCATGGGATAGGGTTGAAACCCAGTAAACCACCAAAGATGACGCAGGCGAATTTTTCGACGACGGCGTCTATGCTGCTGATGCTTGTAGTTGTACTTCTCGGATGCACGTGCACCGCCGCAGCAAGCTCCATCCCGGGAGGAATACTTGGCGCGCCGCAGGCATGCGGAGGGGCGACAAGGAACGCCTTGCTTTGGCTGCCATCGTCGTTGCTCGCAAGCAGGGAGGCAACCTGCTCTGTCGATGTCAGGTTCACGGCCATCACGATATGGCCCATGCTCGTTGTCCTACCGGCGCCGGGGATCGTGGCGTTGCCGATCACCATGACCAAGGGAGCATCTGGATGCATGGGCGAGAATACTCTTTGTATGAAGATATTAAGAAGTTTAATTATGATATATATACAGTATATACTACTTACTGCTGATGATCCTAGAGGAGTTGCTCTTGCATCGCGCTATGCCTTTGAAGACGACGACGGCCTTTGGAGTGTCCTCCTCGCCGTGTGCTGCCAGCACGAGGAGGAGGAAGCCTAGAGCGACTCGGAGAAGAAGTATCTTAGTTGCCTTCATTGTTGCGCCTTTGGCTGGTTGTTGCCATTGCAGAGCATGGTTTGGTCACTATTTATAGTCAAGGTATAGGGGGCTGCTTTCCATGCAGATGATCGAATGACAAGGTTTGTTGTTCAACTTTTTTTTTCTGGGAAAAAAAAACTGGCTTAACTAACATTTCAGCCGTGCATGGTACGGTACCGAGAAATAAATTGTACACCACCAAAAGTACCTAGCTCATTTGGACTTCTTGGATTTGACAAAACTAATCAACTCCTTAGTTAGCTAGACCTTGTTTTTTTCTCGAATACGTAGTAGAGCTGCGTATCATTGCAAGAAGAGAAAATGTTGTTTACAAGCACGCAAGCGTGCAACAAGGTTCAAAAGCGGACTACTCGCAAAAAAGAAAAGCTAGACCGTGTTGAATCTACCCTACTAAACTTTAGCTAATCGGTAAGGGTTCGTATTAGCTTGGGGTGTTTTGATCATGTAGCTAAACTATCCCTTATTAATTACACCCTAGTGCGTGCGATAGATTTTTACAGAGAGGCGGAGCGGAGGGGTATTTTTAGTCTTAGCTACTTTCTAATTAGCCATAAGGTCATTGGGTATATATACTCCAGCACTGTTACACTCTAGCACGATGAATGGAGTACCAAATGGAAACTCAATTAACAAAACTTCTTGATTATGATGCTAATTACTTAGTTTGGCTGTTATTTTCATTACTCTGAAGGATGCACACCGCCTCTATCCACAAAGTTGCGAAATTAATAAATCTAGAACCTTTTAATAATCATGACTACCTAAGAGAAACTTGCATTTGAGAAGTAATAGACACTAATTCTTAGATATAGGGTGGTGGGAGCATACCATTTGGTTTTGACTTTCAAAAACCCTAGATGCATGGGAATATTTGTAGGAACACTTTGAACAGACAAAATTGATTTTCCCCTTGCAAAGGAAAAAATTATGTACCTGCCAGACGTTTCAAAGTATATATATTCCAAGTATTCCCCAAAATCATTAAAAGAGGTTATGGGAGGAACGTACTATAATAGTGCACATATAGAATTTTAGCCAAATGTGTCCATGGGATAGCCGTAAACAGTTTGTACATATAGAATTTTAGATCATTTTGAGCAAGAGAAGAGACGAATCCCTAGAAGAGTTCAGATGAATTTCTCGGAGAGAAAATGCGGTGTTGTCCTTGCATTGTTATTGCAGAAAAATAGTGGGAGTACATTACACCAAGAACGTGTGACACATGCCATGGAGAAAAGATATCAGCCAAGCACGGAAAGGATGTGAACGAACCACGGCACAAAATGTTCCACTTTATTAGCCCTTAGAATGGACAGTCATTGAAATCCTTGCACACCATCTGTTAGACGCATGCGAGTAAGTCTCGTCTCACGGGTAGAAGACCATGCAGATTGGAGCGTAAAGTCATCGAGGAGAGCACCACGTTGCAGGATGCCATCAGGCTGTTCACCTGATCGATCGCCTGTTCACCACCATGCTGAACCGCCCCTTGCCGTCAGTGGAGCCACGCTAGTGCATCTACACGCCATGACACACGCAGACATGAGGAGTAGATGGGTCAGGAGGAGCACTACTGTCTCAACTCATCAGGCAGCATTCTCGTAGTCGTAGCAAATGAACGGTTGGTACAGTACAGTGCACGCAGCCTTGGATGTTTTTTCAGAACACATAGGTGTGAGGATATCATTATTGAAACGCTACCAAGGCTTTCCACTAGAGAGAAATTACCGCTTCCAATCTAAGGTTAGTTGAATTCCTTTTGGACTTCCCCCCTTAATTGGTTGTTTGGATCTCCCAAATTATCAACCAGTTTTAATAAAACAAATTTTAGTCTGATTATTTTGGGGAAACAAGTAAGACCAACCGATTAGTACTAGGTGGTAACTCGTGTGACTTTATGATTTTGCGGCGACACGCGTACGGGGTCCTCTTTCCAGGTGTGGTAGTTATTTTTTAATATTTAGGGAAAACAACCTTTAGTCCCACTAATTAAGGAGTTTGTGCACTGGGACTAATTGGACATTGTGATGGTTGTATGAAAAAAACTCGACGGCATTGTATTAAGAAATAACATCTTCTCACACAGGTCGAGAAAATCCCCGAACCCCTACCCCACCCATACAGAATGGCACCGCAGCCTATAGCGAGATTAGATGAGGAAATTTTTTCAACCCGCACCTAAGTGGGTCACCTCCGGCCAACAATTCGCTCCCACCGGGGTTTGAACCGCGGCCGGCAGGGTACCGAGCGCAGCTTGGTCAAGCGCTCGCTGGTAGTGATGGTTGTATGGAAGTAAGGTTTTCAGGTGACTGAGCTATAGCTTGTAGTGATGAAGAAAACATAGAGGGAGGAAGCTTGGAAAGCATAGCATATACTCCGTATGTAAAAGTGGGTCACGGTCGCTTTGGTGAAAGATTGGCGGGTGCCGCCGCGACACGCCCACTCTCGATCAAACTAAGCTGCTGGCTAATCATTCGACGGCGGCGCCGCGACGTAGGAGAAGCCCCGCGGGAAGAACACCATGCTGACTAGCAGCCGGAGGGGTGACTGGAGCGTCCCTGTCGCCGGGAGCGTCGCGTTGCAGGAGACCAGCGGCGTCTCCACCACGAGGTCGCAGCGGCTTGCCACGCTCGACGGCGCCACCGTCGTGTTCAGCGCCATGCGGAACGTCCCCTTGCCGTCCGTCGTGGCGTTCGCCGCCAGGGCGGCGCCGCCGCCGTCGTCCGTGCACCGCAGCTGCACCACCGCGCCTGCATGCATGCATGAGATCGAGCACGCCATGGCAATATATTACACATGCATGCAGTCACGCGCAGAGATCGAGAGCTTAATTTCGCTAGCCACAATCTAAAAGGCAAGCTCGCGGTAGTAGGAGCTTAAGCTTAATTACCTGCGAACCCTGGAGCGGAGCCTGTTCTCATGGAAGTGCCATTGTTGCAGGGCACGAAGCCCATCACGACGACGTCGGCTTGGATTCGCGGCGGCTGGACAGGCGGCGCGCCAGATGCGAGCACGCTCGCTACGGCGATCCCGACCACCGCCAGCAGGAGGCCTCTCTTGGACGCCATGGATGCTGGAGTCTGGAGAACCAGTTATAAGCTAGCCGTTCAATGGGCGTACCTAGCTGAGTGCCCAAGCTATCGATCTGTATGTACCTCGATTGAGAGCGTGAATGATGCGTACGTGTTTATATATAACTGATCGATAGCTGCGTGAAGGCGGATCAGTCGTCTGATTTATCTCCTGATTTTAAATGCTATCGGCGGGATTAGTGCGGCAATCCATTACTTTGTATTATCTTTCTTTATTTCTGACGGCAAATTAAAAGAGGTGGTGCTTGGGGGTGATAAATTAGCTCTGGCTGACTGCAAATGTGCAGGTTCAGTAGCTAGACACTGATTTAACCAATACGAACGGTCGTTGTTTTTGTTTTTGCTCTTTTTATTATTCTCTTTTATTTGGCAAAACAATTAATTGTACCTTCTGGCACCATGATAACTGAATTCGGATGTTAGCTTCTGAGATTTTCAGTCAGTCAGCATTCAGCAAAGTGAGGTTGAAAGTGAATTAGTGAAATGATGAAAAGCAGTGCTGCAGTTAGGTCTGGGTGCATGCAACACTGAACTTTTGAGAGTGCTATTTCTTTGTTCTTCTTTTTTGCCTTTACGTTCTCTGCTTTGGTCTTTTGAGAGTATCCGTCACAACTCACGAGTCACTAAAAAAATCCCAGTGTCAGCTAAAAGGCTAACTCACTGCTACTGTTGTTTGGTGCTTGAACACCACTAGTGATCGGAGTGCCGCTTTACTAAATGCACAAGATTCTGTTCCAACGCTACTACAATCCGATATGATACATTTTTAACGCTACTGCAAGCAAGCAACAATCATCGTCAGACGTACGTCTAACGTGTTTTCCCAGCATCAGACGAAATTTCCTTCTTTATTACTGTGTGGTAGATAAGATTGTTCAAATTGAAGAATATATGGGAGGATGGCGAAAAATGGAACATTTAGATTTTAGAACGACGATACATGTCGGTCCGGGGGCACATGGAAATCTTCAGAAAAGAATGTAGTTGCGACAATACTTGACGCTAGCAATCTTGCTTAGCAAAATATATATGCCTAAAACATTTGCAGCAACCACAGCAGCGAACCTTTGATCACTTACAGAGAACACCCCAAATGTAGAGTAATACAAGTACAACAGCCATTGTATGAATCCCATTTCCAGACAGTTAAGTTGGTATGTATGTAGAGACAGGCGAGAGATCATCATATCATCATGCACTCTGCTGATGAGACGACTTAGCATATACTCATTAAGCCCGCCGGGCGTGGAAGGAGAATCCTGCCGGGAAGAGGTGGAAGATGCCGCCGAGCAGCCTTGTGAGCGGGCCCTGGAGGTAGGAGACGAGGGTGCCGACGTCGGTGAGGTCGGCGTTGCACTTGATGAGCGGCGTGTCCACCACCAGCGTGCACCCGCCGATGAACGCCGCCAGCGCGTTGGTCATGTCCAGCTCCATGGCGAAGGAGCCATTGGTGTTTGTCGTCGCCCCCGCCACCACCTTGCCGGCGCACCGCAGCTCCACGTCCGCGTCTGCCGCAGCAAGCAGAGAAGAAACAACCAATTAACCAGCAAGCTCGCCATGATTAGCCAAAGAACAACTAACAGAGCTCTCAGCTCGAGGCCCGCCGGAGTGAGTGAGTGAGTGAGCAGCAAGCAGCACGTACTCGGGAAGGCGGGGGAGGTGGCGATGTCGATGAGGCTGCCGGTGTTGCAGGGCACGACGCCGGTGATGACGAGCCGGCCCAGCTTGCCGAACCTCGCCTCCGCGGTGCCCAGCACGCACGCCGCGGCGACCAAGAGGAGGACGGTGGCCTTGGATGCCATGTCCATGTGTTGTCGGAATCGGAACGCAACCGGCTGGAAGCTATTGTTGCTCGCCTGCTGGATTCTTGCTAGTTTAAGGAAGGCGCCTCTATTTATAGATATGCTCGGAAAGGTAGTGAAAGGCCGGCGCTTGCTGCCTGCTTGTTACCAGTTCTACAACTAATAACTCTCCAAGATTACTGCGGTAGCTGGGCAAATTTGCAATCTTTTCACTCGATCAAGACGGACTATTGCTTTGACCATGATCGGCGGTAGTTGAAGAGGAACAACTACCAGATATAGAGTGTCATCGTCGAAAAGAGCTAGAGTGCAAATGCGGCCGCGATGATTGCTGAACGTGGAACTTTGCTGGGGATAAATTCGTTAAGCTTTTTCTCTGAAGCAGGACCGGATGCTAGCTTTGTGCTTGCCTGTGGTTAGTGGTTGGTGCCGGAGCCCGGGCGCAGAGGGTAGTGCCCGGCTGGCTCTACTCACGGGCTCAGTGCTCAACTGCTAGCTCGTGGAATGGAATTGTAAAAGGAGAGAATTGAAGGTGCCTTGCATGTCGGCACTTGTTTACTCCGGCAAACAGCATCAAGAACAGCACGGCCAGCTGGGCGATCTAGGGATGCTGCTATAAGAAAAACAGTTGCTGGTTGGTATGCTCAGCTCAGACTGGGCTGAAGCTGAATCTGAAGCTGGCATGTTTGTTGCCACTAGCACCAGCACTTGCAGCGCCCGGGTCAAGGCGAGTCAAGCCAAGCCAGGGGCGGAGCTGGCCATTGCTGTAGGGGTCAGCAGACCCCGATGGATTTGCGTAAAATCAGTGCTAATCACTGTTCAACATTGTTTATTTTAAAGCAAAGACCCCGGTGCGAAACATGAATGACCCCGATGCCACTTTTATCTGGCTTTGCCCCTGAGCCAAGCCGTCACGGATCAGATCACAAACGAGTGCGCCACTGATGAGGGCTATTGCTTGGGGCTCAGTGTACTCACCACTGGCGCTTTGTGCGCGGCTGCCAACTCGTGACGCGGTCGGTTTTCCATTGCAGCTACTGTACTGTACGTATGTGCAGGAACAGGAATGGTTTTTGGAGTCATGAGTGCCCACCCAGCATCATATCGTTCCTGTCAGAGCATCGGATTCGTGGACGCCAGCTTTTAATTTTCAGGCGTGCCCTGCCCCGGGGAAAGGGGCATATCATGATGCCTGTGGAGTGGGGTGCTTTACCGGCACGATCGATCCAAACCAATGGAGGGCTATCATCCTTGTCACCCCATTCAGTGGCGTTGGAGTGGCATCCTCTGCTTTTTTTTTTTTTTGAGCACGAGTGGCATCCTCTGCTGAATACAGGCGAGGTGAGGCGAGTACCTGCAAGTTCATGGGCTTTTCCCGTGAAAAAAAAAACTGAACGCACGCCCAACTGACCGTGGGCTATGACAATATTCGACCGAGTAAGTTGGGCCCAAGAGCGACCAAACGTTCCACCCACGGAAGAACCAGCCCGCTCAGCCGCTGCATTTTCTTTTTTCTTTTCTTTTCCGAAAGCAAATGTTCCTTCCACCAACGGAGAAAGCAAATGTTCCACCCACTCCAAGAGAGAAAAAAAGGGCCATTGAGCTGAATCGATGGCTAAGAGTAACTGTACTCTTTGTCTCCCTAAATTCGTTGCTCCGACTCTTAACAATAACTAGGTGATACCCCACGCGTGTTGCTGCGGAAATTTTTAAACAAAATTTTAAAATAAAATTTCAAAAAGAAACTAAGGTGATTGCGTGGTAATATTTTTTTTGCAAACGACACTAATACATTCATTTATTGACAGAGAATAATTGTTAAATGATTGATCTTTTATGTATATCTGATGTGGGAACTTCGTAGTATGATACTCGTAAAGATGTACATATGCTATTAGTCACAGAAAATCGGTGAGAGACATAAATTGATGATCTAGTCGATGATGACGTGGCGTATGAGATGATAGCTTGCATACTTTATAGTGGGGTGCTCCCTGAGTAAATGACTCGTGAGTGGATGACGTAAGCGAATGATGTGGCGCGTTGAGGGTTTAGAGAAATCCAACCATAACTCGTAGTGGGTATCAATTATATAGGTTATATAGATTCTGACCTCCTAATAATGGAGGGCGGAGAGAGAAATGTGGATCTCTTCCTGTAGAGATTTCATTGAAGTGTTTTTTTTAACTTGGTCTTCTAAAATTATGATGGGGGGACTATAAACATAGTCCGGAAAAAAAATGGTTGGCTCCATAGGTCGTTTCAAACATGATCCGATTACGTTTATTTTTCTTTTAGCAACAAAATTGTTGAATGAAATTCAACTTTCAACTCTGCTTGTTAACTCGTTTTTTAAGTTAGATATCAAACAATATAATATTACAATAATACCTAAAAAATATTATCTATACTATAAATCTATACTATAAAGATTCAAAACAATTGAAATCAATCGGACCTAACAGTTATTGAAACACTACCGTTCCTAACGACTCCATCTGATTGGATTTTTTTCGTCAAACTTTTGACGACCGACGAACCCACTTATCATTGAGACACTACCTCTCATAGCGATCCCACCCGTCAGGCATTTTTTCGTCAAGCCTCTGCCTCCCTCGTCCGTCTCCGTGGCATAGAATCGTCGAGTTTGTAACCACACAGTCTCCAGCTAACTATCAGTTATGTGATTTTAATTTCTATTAAACGTGGGTTCTTTGAAGGAAACTTCTTTGGAAATCGATTTTTTTTTCATTTTGAATGTTTGGTTTTAGATAGGTAATTAGAAATCCATCACTAATCGGCGACGTCGTGTCAGGCAGTACCCATCACGCACGCCTATATATAAATTATAATAATTATTATTATGCCAATAAATTGATTTGATGGTGGTAGGTCTCTCGGACCCCTTTGGTGGCGTCAGGTAAACGGTCACAAATTTTCTTGGATGAGATCAAATCACATCACATCGTATTCGATGTAAGGGGATCCGCACCCAAGCAAGCAAGCAAGCAGGCTCCGCTTGCGCTCTCTCCAGTAGAAAACCACTGTCAGTCACCATCTGCATCCGCCCCTTTGATAGTTGGCTTGGCTTTGCCTTCGCTGCTGGGTTTTACGATGGATCCTGATGACTCCGTGCGTCGTCGTCGTCTTCCTTCCTTCCACTCTCGCTGTCCATCCATCCATCCATTCATCCAATCTATTCAATTCATCCATTCCCCGCCGATGGAGAAAGAAAGGCGGAGTGCGTGGCGGGATACGCAACCCATTCAATTCAACGCTTTGGCTTTGCGTGTGTATCCCGTGAAATCCACCAGGGTTTCAGCGCTTCCTCGTGCCCCGATCGACATGATGCTCCTACCAATGGAGCCACGCCGTGCCGTGCCGTGCGGCGTGCCCCAGCAAAAAGGTGAGATCGATCACCGGCCTGGCCTGGCCTGGTTCTTCCGTGGCGGCCGATGGTCTGCATGCACTTTGCTTAATTGATTACACGTACACGCGCTTGGATACCGACGCATCATCAACAGACAAACAGGAAACAGGAGTAGCAGCAGTTACCCTATGGTTAGTTGTCTTACAAGTCGTGATCATCTACAGAAGATTAGGAGCATATATTGTAGATTTGCGAAACACTAGTCGTGCTAACTGCTATGTATACAAAGCATGACATGACCGTGTTAGGTTCCGTCCTTTGCATTGCCTGCGTACATACGGCCGATCTCTCATTCGAGAAGCATCTTAAAACAAAGCTCAACTGACAAAATAAAGCAGAGCCTGCAACGCAGGAGTAACTAGTGCCTGCCAAATGCTAGTGCATGCATCGTAGATTTCGCTTGCAACCCGGACGCGGACGGCCGCTGCCGGCCGGCTCGCCTACAGCATCGCCTCCGGCCGGCCACTCGATTCCGATTCGATCGGCGTCGTCTCTGCTGCCTCTCTCAATCTCAGGCCGACCATCGCCGTCAGGATCGTACGCGATGGCGCCATCGTGACCATGAGTCAGACAGGGAGAGCACACAGACTAGCTATAAAGCTGCTACGTCCACAAGGCAGAAAGAAAAATCAGCGGCAAGCAGATAGATTGCAACAACACATTCGTTCGAGGATTAATCGATCGGCAAATAAGCGTCTCCATGATCATGATGACCACTCACTGTCATCGATCGGAGAGGAGACGTACTGTTGCGCTGCTGTTCCCAGAGGATCCACACATGCATGCCATGGTGGCAGTGGATGGCATGGCTGGTCGATCGAGTTTCTTGGCCCATGGAACTGCAGCGATCCTCATCGATCGACCGTGCAACAGCCGGCCACTGCTTCAATTCGTTCGTCAACGACGATCGAGCTCTCTCTCTAGCTCGATCACCAACCTGTCTCGGATTCTCCATATGCAGTGCTGGGTGATCAATTTTTGGCAGGGAAAACGTACTGACCAGAGCTAGCTAGCGCAGAGGCTTGTGTGACACACTTTCCACGTATGCAGGGGGCCAGGCCATTATATATGTGCGTGTCAGGTCAGGTGCAAATTAAAGGGATTTCAGTCTTTCAGTTTCAGAGAGGCCGGGCCGGCGTCGCCTTCCTCTCGATCGCATACGAATAAGTGCAGTGGCCCGCCCCGCACGACAGAGGTTGCAGCAGGCAAGCAAAGCTTCACCAATCACCACCTGCAGGCTAGCTTGCCCTTCTCATGTGCTTATACTAATTACTAATATGATTTCCGACGGGGAAGGGAACCCCTGCGCCGGCCTGCACCTCTCTCTCCCCTGCAGTGCAGGCTGCAGCCCATCCATCTCCCGGCCTCCCCCTAGGCATCAGATTACTGTTTACCTGCTTCAACACTCCACACCACCGCCATCTCTCTCTCTCTCTCTCTCTCTCTCTCTCTCTCTCTCTCTCTCTCTCTCTCTCTCTCTCTCTCTCTCTCTCTCTCTCTCTCTCTCTCTCTCTCTCTCTCTCTCTCTCTCTCTCTCTCTCTCTCTCTCTCTCTCTCTCTCTCTCTCTCTCTCTCTCTCTCTCTCTCTCTCTCTCTCTCTCTCTCTCTCTCTCTCTCTCTCTCTCTCTCTCTCTCTCTCTCTCTCTCTCTCTCTCTCTCTCTCTCTCTCTCTCTCTCTCTCTCTCTCTCTCTCTCTCTCTCTCTCTCTCTCTCTCTCTCTCTCTCTCTCTCTCTCTCTCTCTCTCTCTCTCTCTCTCTCTCTCTCTCTCTCTCTCTCTCTCTCTCTCTCTCTCTCTCTCTCTCTCTCTCTCTCTCTCTCTCTCTCTCTCTCTCTCTCTCTCTCTCTCTCTCTCTCTCTCTCTCTCTCTCTCTCTCTCTCTCTCTCTCTCTCTCTCTCTCTCTCTCTCTCTCTCTCTCTCTCTCTCTCTCTCTCTCTCTCTCTCTCTCTCTCTCTCTCTCTCTCTCTCTCTCTCTCTCTCTCTCTCTCTGACCCTGAGGGTGTATAAAAAGGGAGGTTTCCTTCCCCTCGCACTCCGTCCTCACCATTCCATCGAGCTCCATCGAGGATGAGCGAGATCAGTGAGAAGAACCGTGCTGGAGAAGCAGGGCACGTGCATGCATACGTTCTCCTCTCTCATCTCCATGGGCCGGAGAAGCTAAGTGATGTATTGCACGTGTTCTCCTTCCCCATCAAGGTCTTTCTCGCTTTGCCATGGAATTGCCTTCGAGCTGAGCATATATAGATCGGTGAATCCCTCGCCATCCGCAGGCCAAGGTATGCGATCGATCAGTTGAGCTCGTGGTCGCGAGCACCGCTGGTTTAATTTCATCTTCAATTCTCCATGTTCTGTCCAATATAATGAAGACACTGCACTGTGCATATATGCTTCCTGGAATTGTTAATTCTCCTTGAATGTTTGTGTATGCTTGGGAAGATTTTGCTGCCATTTGTCTCCGAGCTCGTAGCTTCATCAAGTACCAAACTAAATAAACAATGTTCTTATTAGTAGCGCACAACTAAAAAGGCCAAGTTAATTTGCCCCCCACAATGCATAAATTATTGTTTGACAGAACAATGCAGCATCTTCTCATCCACAGTACAAAATGAGATGTGTCATTTTCCCCCCTTTCCCACTTCCTTTTGTTTATTGTACGACTATGACGCAGTAGAGTAGAGGTACAAAAATCTAAAACCCTGCCTGTTGAATTCCTGTCATTGATTCTGTCAGCTCAACTTTAACTGTCCCCGCTACCACCTTGCCGGCGCACCGCAGCTCCACGTCCGCGTCTGCCGCACCAAGCAAAGAAGAAACAACCAGTTGAATTAACCAAGCAAGCTCGCCATGATTAGCCAAAGAACAACAGAGCTCTCAGCAAGCAGCACGTACTCGGGAAGGCGGGGGAGGTGGCGATGTCGATGAGGCTGCCGGTGTTGCAGGGCACGACGCCGGTGATGACGAGCCGGCCCAGCTTGCCGAACCTCGCCTCCGCGGTGCCCAGCACGCACGCCGCGGCGACCACCAAGAGGAGGACGGTGGTCTTGGGTGCCGCCATCTGATCTGTCGGAGCGCAACCGGCTAGCTGGAAGCTAAAGTTGCTCGCCTGGATTCTTGCTAGTTTAAGGAAGGCGCCTCTATTTATAGGCTCCGAAAGGTAGTGAAAGGCCGGCGCTTGCTGCCTGCTTGTTACCAGTTCTACAACTAATAACTCTCCAAGATTACTGCGGTAGCTGGGCAAATTTGCAATCTTTTCACTCGATCAAGACGGACTATTGCTTTGACCATGATCGGCGGTAGTTGAAGAGGAACAACTACCAGATATAGAGTGTCATCGTCGAAAAGAGCTAGAGTGCAAATGCGGCCGCGATGATTGCTGAACGTGGAACTTTGCTGGGGATAAATTCGTTAAGCTTTTTCTCTGAAGCAGGACCGGATGCTAGCTTTGTGCTTGCCTGTGGTTAGTGGTTGGTACCGCAGCAAAGAGGATGGTGCCCGGCTGGCTCTACTCACGGGCTCAGTGCTCAACTGGTAGCTCGTGGAATTGTAAAAGGAGAGAATTGAAGGTGCCTTGCATGTCGGCACTTGTTTAGTACTCCGGCAAACAGCATCAAGAACAGCACGGCCAGCTGGGCGATCTAGGGATGCTGCTATAAGAAAAACAGTTGCTGGTTGGTATGCTCAGCTCAGACTGGGCTGAAGCTGAAGCTGGCATTTTTGTTGCCACTAGCACTAGCAGCGCCCGGGTCAAGGCGAGTCAAACCAAGCCGTCACGGATCAGATCACAAACGAGTGCGCCACTGATGAGGGCTATTGCTTGGGGCTCAGTGTACTCACCACTGGCGCTTTGTGCGCGGCTGCCAACTCGTGACGCGGTCTCTCTCTCTCTCTCTCTCTCTCTCTCTCTCTCTCTCTCTCTCTCTCTCTCTCTCTCTCTCTCTCTCTCTCTCTCTCTCTCTCTCTCTCTCTCTCTCTCTCTCTCTCTCTCTCTCTCTCTCTCTCTCTCTCTCTCTCTCTCTCTCTCTCTCTCTCTCTCTCTCTCTCTCTCTCTCTCTCTCTCTCTCTCTCTCTCTCTCTCTCTCTCTCTCTCTCTCTCTCTCTCTCTCTCTCTCTCTCTCTCTCTCTCTCTCTCTCTCTCTCTCTCTCTCTCTCTCTCTCTCTCTCTCTCTCTCTCTCTCTCTCTCTCTCTCTCTCTCTCTCTCTCTCTCTCTCTCTCTCTCTCTCTCTCTCTCTCTCTCTCTCTCTCTCTCTCTCTCTCTCTCTCTCTCTCTCTCTCTCTCTCTCTCTCTCTCTCTCTCTCTCTCTCTCTCTCTCTCTCTCTCTCTCTCTCTCTCTCTCTCTCTCTCTCTCTCTCTCTCTCTCTCTCTCTCTCTCTCTCTCTCTCTCTCTCTCTCTCTCTCTCTCTCTCTCTCTCTCTCTCTCTCTCTCTCTCTCTCTCTCTCTCTCTCTCTCTCTCTCTCTCTCTCTCTCTCTCTCTCTCTCTCTCTCTCTCTCTCTCTCTCTCTCTCTCTCTCTCTCTCTCTCTCTCTCTCTCTCTCTCTCTCTCTCTCTCTCTCTCTCTCTCTCTCTCTCTCTCTCTCTCTCTCTCTCTCTCTCTCTCTCTCTCTCTCTCTCTCTCTCTCTCTCTCTCTCTCTCTCTCTCTCTCTCTCTCTCTCTCTCTCTCTCTCTCTCTCTCTCTCTCTCTCTCTCTCTCTCTCTCTCTCTCTCTCTCTCTCTCTCTCTCTCTCTCTCTCTCTCTCTCTCTCTCTCTCTCTCTCTCTCTCTCTCTCTCTCTCTCTCTCTCTCTCTCTCTCTCTCTCTCTCTCTCTCTCTCTCTCTCTCTCTCTCTCTCTCTCTCTCTCTCTCTCTCTCTCTCTCTCTCTCTCTCTCTCTCTCTCTCTCTCTCTCTCTCTCTCTCTCTCTCTCTCTCTCTCTCTCTCTCTCTCTCTCTCTCTCTCTCTCTCTCTCTCTCTCTCTCTCTCTCTCTCTCTCTCTCTCTCTCTCTCTCTCTCTCTCTCTCTCTCTCTCTCTCTCTCTCTCTCTCTCTCTCTCTCTCTCTCTCTCTCTCTCTCTCTCTCTCTCTCTCTCTCTCTCTCTCTCTCTCTCTCTCTCTCTCTCTCTCTCTCTCTCTCTCTCTCTCTCTCTCTCTCTCTCTCTCTCTCTCTCTCTCTCTCTCTCTCTCTCTCTCTCTCTCTCTCTCTCTCTCTCTCTCTCTCTCTCTCTCTCTCTCTCTCTCTCTCTCTCTCTCTCTCTCTCTCTCTCTCTCTCTCTCTCTCTCTCTCTCTCTCTCTCTCTCTCTCTCTCTCTCTCTCTCTCTCTCTCTCTCTCTCTCTCTCTCTCTCTCTCTCTCTCTCTCTCTCTCTCTCTCTCTCTCTCTCTCTCTCTCTCTCTCTCTCTCTCTCTCTCTCTCTCTCTCTCTCTCTCTCTCTCTCTCTCTCTCTCTCTCTCTCTCTCTCTCTCTCTCTCTCTCTCTCTCTCTCTCTCTCTCTCTCTCTCTCTCTCTCTCTCTCTCTCTCTCTCTCTCTCTCTCTCTCTCTCTCTCTCTCTCTCTCTCTCTCTCTCTCTCTCTCTCTCTCTCTCTCTCTCTCTCTCTCTCTCTCTCTCTCTCTCTCTCTCTCTCTCTCTCTCTCTCTCTCTCTCTCTCTCTCTCTCTCTCTCTCTCTCTCTCTCTCTCTCTCTCTCTCTCTCTCTCTCTCTCTCTCTCTCTCTCTCTCTCTCTCTCTCTCTCTCTCTCTCTCTCTCTCTCTCTCTCTCTCTCTCTCTCTCTCTCTCTCTCTCTCTCTCTCTCTCTCTCTCTCTCTCTCTCTCTCTCTCTCTCTCTCTCTCTCTCTCTCTCTCTCTCTCTCTCTCTCTCTCTCTCTCTCTCTCTCTCTCTCTCTCTCTCTCTCTCTCTCTCTCTCTCTCTCTCTCTCTCTCTCTCTCTCTCTCTCTCTCTCTCTCTCTCTCTCTCTCTCTCTCTCTCTCTCTCTCTCTCTCTCTCTCTCTCTCTCTCTCTCTCTCTCTCTCTCTCTCTCTCTCTCTCTCTCTCTCTCTCTCTCTCTCTCTCTCTCTCTCTCTCTCTCTCTCTCTCTCTCTCTCTCTCTCTCTCTCTCTCTCTCTCTCTCTCTCTCTCTCTCTCTCTCTCTCTCTCTCTCTCTCTCTCTCTCTCTCTCTCTCTCTCTCTCTCTCTCTCTCTCTCTCTCTCTCTCTCTCTCTCTCTCTCTCTCTCTCTCTCTCTCTCTCTCTCTCTCTCTCTCTCTCTCTCTCTCTCTCTCTCTCTCTCTCTCTCTCTCTCTCTCTCTCTCTCTCTCTCTCTCTCTCTCTCTCTCTCTCTCTCTCTCTCTCTCTCTCTCTCTCTCTCTCTCTCTCTCTCTCTCTCTCTCTCTCTCTCTCTCTCTCTCTCTCTCTCTCTCTCTCTCTCTCTCTCTCTCTCTCTCTCTCTCTCTCTCTCTCTCTCTCTCTCTCTCTCTCTCTCTCTCTCTCTCTCTCTCTCTCTCTCTCTCTCTCTCTCTCTCTCTCTCTCTCTCTCTCTCTCTCTCTCTCTCTCTCTCTCTCTCTCTCTCTCTCTCTCTCTCTCTCTCTCTCTCTCTCTCTCTCTCTCTCTCTCTCTCTCTCTCTCTCTCTCTCTCTCTCTCTCTCTCTCTCTCTCTCTCTCTCTCTCTCTCTCTCTCTCTCTCTCTCTCTCTCTCTCTCTCTCTCTCTCTCTCTCTCTCTCTCTCTCTCTCTCTCTCTCTCTCTCTCTCTCTCTCTCTCTCTCTCTCTCTCTCTCTCTCTCTCTCTCTCTCTCTCTCTCTCTCTCTCTCTCTCTCTCTCTCTCTCTCTCTCTCTCTCTCTCTCTCTCTCTCTCTCTCTCTCTCTCTCTCTCTCTCTCTCTCTCTCTCTCTCTCTCTCTCTCTCTCTCTCTCTCTCTCTCTCTCTCTCTCTCTCTCTCTCTCTCTCTCTCTCTCTCTCTCTCTCTCTCTCTCTCTCTCTCTCTCTCTCTCTCTCTCTCTCTCTCTCTCTCTCTCTCTCTCTCTCTCTCTCTCTCTCTCTCTCTCTCTCTCTCTCTCTCTCTCTCTCTCTCTCTCTCTCTCTCTCTCTCTCTCTCTCTCTCTCTCTCTCTCTCTCTCTCTCTCTCTCTCTCTCTCTCTCTCTCTCTCTCTCTCTCTCTCTCTCTCTCTCTCTCTCTCTCTCTCTCTCTCTCTCTCTCTCTCTCTCTCTCTCTCTCTCTCTCTCTCTCTCTCTCTCTCTCTCTCTCTCTCTCTCTCTCTCTCTCTCTCTCTCTCTCTCTCTCTCTCTCTCTCTCTCTCTCTCTCTCTCTCTCTCTCTCTCTCTCTCTCTCTCTCTCTCTCTCTCTCTCTCTCTCTCTCTCTCTCTCTCTCTCTCTCTCTCTCTCTCTCTCTCTCTCTCTCTCTCTCTCTCTCTCTCTCTCTCTCTCTCTCTCTCTCTCTCTCTCTCTCTCTCTCTCTCTCTCTCTCTCTCTCTCTCTCTCTCTCTCTCTCTCTCTCTCTCTCTCTCTCTCTCTCTCTCTCTCTCTCTCTCTCTCTCTCTCTCTCTCTCTCTCTCTCTCTCTCTCTCTCTCTCTCTCTCTCTCTCTCTCTCTCTCTCTCTCTCTCTCTCTCTCTCTCTCTCTCTCTCTCTCTCTCTCTCTCTCTCTCTCTCTCTCTCTCTCTCTCTCTCTCTCTCTCTCTCTCTCTCTCTCTCTCTCTCTCTCTCTCTCTCTCTCTCTCTCTCTCTCTCTCTCTCTCTCTCTCTCTCTCTCTCTCTCTCTCTCTCTCTCTCTCTCTCTCTCTCTCTCTCTCTCTCTCTCTCTCTCTCTCTCTCTCTCTCTCTCTCTCTCTCTCTCTCTCTCTCTCTCTCTCTCTCTCTCTCTCTCTCTCTCTCTCTCTCTCTCTCTCTCTCTCTCTCTCTCTCTCTCTCTCTCTCTCTCTCTCTCTCTCTCTCTCTCTCTCTCTCTCTCTCTCTCTCTCTCTCTCTCTCTCTCTCTCTCTCTCTCTCTCTCTCTCTCTCTCTCTCTCTCTCTCTCTCTCTCTCTCTCTCTCTCTCTCTCTCTCTCTCTCTCTCTCTCTCTCTCTCTCTCTCTCTCTCTCTCTCTCTCTCTCTCTCTCTCTCTCTCTCTCTCTCTCTCTCTCTCTCTCTCTCTCTCTCTCTCTCTCTCTCTCTCTCTCTCTCTCTCTCTCTCTCTCTCTCTCTCTCTCTCTCTCTCTCTCTCTCTCTCTCTCTCTCTCTCTCTCTCTCTCTCTCTCTCTCTCTCTCTCTCTCTCTCTCTCTCTCTCTCTCTCTCTCTCTCTCTCTCTCTCTCTCTCTCTCTCTCTCTCTCTCTCTCTCTCTCTCTCTCTCTCTCTCTCTCTCTCTCTCTCTCTCTCTCTCTCTCTCTCTCTCTCTCTCTCTCTCTCTCTCTCTCTCTCTCTCTCTCTCTCTCTCTCTCTCTCTCTCTCTCTCTCTCTCTCTCTCTCTCTCTCTCTCTCTCTCTCTCTCTCTCTCTCTCTCTCTCTCTCTCTCTCTCTCTCTCTCTCTCTCTCTCTCTCTCTCTCTCTCTCTCTCTCTCTCTCTCTCTCTCTCTCTCTCTCTCTCTCTCTCTCTCTCTCTCTCTCTCTCTCTCTCTCTCTCTCTCTCTCTCTCTCTCTCTCTCTCTCTCTCTCTCTCTCTCTCTCTCTCTCTCTCTCTCTCTCTCTCTCTCTCTCTCTCTCTCTCTCTCTCTCTCTCTCTCTCTCTCTCTCTCTCTCTCTCTCTCTCTCTCTCTCTCTCTCTCTCTCTCTCTCTCTCTCTCTCTCTCTCTCTCTCTCTCTCTCTCTCTCTCTCTCTCTCTCTCTCTCTCTCTCTCTCTCTCTCTCTCTCTCTCTCTCTCTCTCTCTCTCTCTCTCTCTCTCTCTCTCTCTCTCTCTCTCTCTCTCTCTCTCTCTCTCTCTCTCTCTCTCTCTCTCTCTCTCTCTCTCTCTCTCTCTCTCTCTCTCTCTCTCTCTCTCTCTCTCTCTCTCTCTCTCTCTCTCTCTCTCTCTCTCTCTCTCTCTCTCTCTCTCTCTCTCTCTCTCTCTCTCTCTCTCTCTCTCTCTCTCTCTCTCTCTCTCTCTCTCTCTCTCTCTCTCTCTCTCTCTCTCTCTCTCTCTCTCTCTCTCTCTCTCTCTCTCTCTCTCTCTCTCTCTCTCTCTCTCTCTCTCTCTCTCTCTCTCTCTCTCTCTCTCTCTCTCTCTCTCTCTCTCTCTCTCTCTCTCTCTCTCTCTCTCTCTCTCTCTCTCTCTCTCTCTCTCTCTCTCTCTCTCTCTCTCTCTCTCTCTCTCTCTCTCTCTCTCTCTCTCTCTCTCTCTCTCTCTCTCTCTCTCTCTCTCTCTCTCTCTCTCTCTCTCTCTCTCTCTCTCTCTCTCTCTCTCTCTCTCTCTCTCTCTCTCTCTCTCTCTCTCTCTCTCTCTCTCTCTCTCTCTCTCTCTCTCTCTCTCTCTCTCTCTCTCTCTCTCTCTCTCTCTCTCTCTCTCTCTCTCTCTCTCTCTCTCTCTCTCTCTCTCTCTCTCTCTCTCTCTCTCTCTCTCTCTCTCTCTCTCTCTCTCTCTCTCTCTCTCTCTCTCTCTCTCTCTCTCTCTCTCTCTCTCTCTCTCTCTCTCTCTCTCTCTCTCTCTCTCTCTCTCTCTCTCTCTCTCTCTCTCTCTCTCTCTCTCTCTCTCTCTCTCTCTCTCTCTCTCTCTCTCTCTCTCTCTCTCTCTCTCTCTCTCTCTCTCTCTCTCTCTCTCTCTCTCTCTCTCTCTCTCTCTCTCTCTCTCTCTCTCTCTCTCTCTCTCTCTCTCTCTCTCTCTCTCTCTCTCTCTCTCTCTCTCTCTCTCTCTCTCTCTCTCTCTCTCTCTCTCTCTCTCTCTCTCTCTCTCTCTCTCTCTCTCTCTCTCTCTCTCTCTCTCTCTCTCTCTCTCTCTCTCTCTCTCTCTCTCTCTCTCTCTCTCTCTCTCTCTCTCTCTCTCTCTCTCTCTCTCTCTCTCTCTCTCTCTCTCTCTCTCTCTCTCTCTCTCTCTCTCTCTCTCTCTCTCTCTCTCTCTCTCTCTCTCTCTCTCTCTCTCTCTCTCTCTCTCTCTCTCTCTCTCTCTCTCTCTCTCTCTCTCTCTCTCTCTCTCTCTCTCTC
Source organism: Echinochloa crus-galli (assembly GCA_900205405.1). Classification (NCBI taxonomy): domain Eukaryota; kingdom Viridiplantae; phylum Streptophyta; class Magnoliopsida; order Poales; family Poaceae; genus Echinochloa; species Echinochloa crus-galli. The sequence goes on from OAMR01000052.1 coordinate 605,294, forward strand.
TCTCTCTCTCTCTCTCTCTCTCTCTCTCTCTCTCTCTCTCTCTCTCTCTCTCTCTCTCTCTCTCTCTCTCTCTCTCTCTCTCTCTCTCTCTCTCTCTCTCTCTCTCTCTCTCTCTCTCTCTCTCTCTCTCTCTCTCTCTCTCTCTCTCTCTCTCTCTCTCTCTCTCTCTCTCTCTCTCTCTCTCTCTCTCTCTCTCTCTCTCTCTCTCTCTCTCTCTCTCTCTCTCTCTCTCTCTCTCTCTCTCTCTCTCTCTCTCTCTCTCTCTCTCTCTCTCTCTCTCTCTCTCTCTCTCTCTCTCTCTCTCTCTCTCTCTCTCTCTCTCTCTCTCTCTCTCTCTCTCTCTCTCTCTCTCTCTCTCTCTCTCTCTCTCTCTCTCTCTCTCTCTCTCTCTCTCTCTCTCTCTCTCTCTCTCTCTCTCTCTCTCTCTCTCTCTCTCTCTCTCTCTCTCTCTCTCTCTCTCTCTCTCTCTCTCTCTCTCTCTCTCTCTCTCTCTCTCTCTCTCTCTCTCTCTCTCTCTCTCTCTCTCTCTCTCTCTCTCTCTCTCTCTCTCTCTCTCTCTCTCTCTCTCTCTCTCTCTCTCTCTCTCTCTCTCTCTCTCTCTCTCTCTCTCTCTCTCTCTCTCTCTCTCTCTCTCTCTCTCTCTCTCTCTCTCTCTCTCTCTCTCTCTCTCTCTCTCTCTCTCTCTCTCTCTCTCTCTCTCTCTCTCTCTCTCTCTCTCTCTCTCTCTCTCTCTCTCTCTCTCTCTCTCTCTCTCTCTCTCTCTCTCTCTCTCTCTCTCTCTCTCTCTCTCTCTCTCTCTCTCTCTCTCTCTCTCTCTCTCTCTCTCTCTCTCTCTCTCTCTCTCTCTCTCTCTCTCTCTCTCTCTCTCTCTCTCTCTCTCTCTCTCTCTCTCTCTCTCTCTCTCTCTCTCTCTCTCTCTCTCTCTCTCTCTCTCTCTCTCTCTCTCTCTCTCTCTCTCTCTCTCTCTCTCTCTCTCTCTCTCTCTCTCTCTCTCTCTCTCTCTCTCTCTCTCTCTCTCTCTCTCTCTCTCTCTCTCTCTCTCTCTCTCTCTCTCTCTCTCTCTCTCTCTCTCTCTCTCTCTCTCTCTCTCTCTCTCTCTCTCTCTCTCTCTCTCTCTCTCTCTCTCTCTCTCTCTCTCTCTCTCTCTCTCTCTCTCTCTCTCTCTCTCTCTCTCTCTCTCTCTCTCTCTCTCTCTCTCTCTCTCTCTCTCTCTCTCTCTCTCTCTCTCTCTCTCTCTCTCTCTCTCTCTCTCTCTCTCTCTCTCTCTCTCTCTCTCTCTCTCTCTCTCTCTCTCTCTCTCTCTCTCTCTCTCTCTCTCTCTCTCTCTCTCTCTCTCTCTCTCTCTCTCTCTCTCTCTCTCTCTCTCTCTCTCTCTCTCTCTCTCTCTCTCTCTCTCTCTCTCTCTCTCTCTCTCTCTCTCTCTCTCTCTCTCTCTCTCTCTCTCTCTCTCTCTCTCTCTCTCTCTCTCTCTCTCTCTCTCTCTCTCTCTCTCTCTCTCTCTCTCTCTCTCTCTCTCTCTCTCTCTCTCTCTCTCTCTCTCTCTCTCTCTCTCTCTCTCTCTCTCTCTCTCTCTCTCTCTCTCTCTCTCTCTCTCTCTCTCTCTCTCTCTCTCTCTCTCTCTCTCTCTCTCTCTCTCTCTCTCTCTCTCTCTCTCTCTCTCTCTCTCTCTCTCTCTCTCTCTCTCTCTCTCTCTCTCTCTCTCTCTCTCTCTCTCTCTCTCTCTCTCTCTCTCTCTCTCTCTCTCTCTCTCTCTCTCTCTCTCTCTCTCTCTCTCTCTCTCTCTCTCTCTCTCTCTCTCTCTCTCTCTCTCTCTCTCTCTCTCTCTCTCTCTCTCTCTCTCTCTCTCTCTCTCTCTCTCTCTCTCTCTCTCTCTCTCTCTCTCTCTCTCTCTCTCTCTCTCTCTCTCTCTCTCTCTCTCTCTCTCTCTCTCTCTCTCTCTCTCTCTCTCTCTCTCTCTCTCTCTCTCTCTCTCTCTCTCTCTCTCTCTCTCTCTCTCTCTCTCTCTCTCTCTCTCTCTCTCTCTCTCTCTCTCTCTCTCTCTCTCTCTCTCTCTCTCTCTCTCTCTCTCTCTCTCTCTCTCTCTCTCTCTCTCTCTCTCTCTCTCTCTCTCTCTCTCTCTCTCTCTCTCTCTCTCTCTCTCTCTCTCTCTCTCTCTCTCTCTCTCTCTCTCTCTCTCTCTCTCTCTCTCTCTCTCTCTCTCTCTCTCTCTCTCTCTCTCTCTCTCTCTCTCTCTCTCTCTCTCTCTCTCTCTCTCTCTCTCTCTCTCTCTCTCTCTCTCTCTCTCTCTCTCTCTCTCTCTCTCTCTCTCTCTCTCTCTCTCTCTCTCTCTCTCTCTCTCTCTCTCTCTCTCTCTCTCTCTCTCTCTCTCTCTCTCTCTCTCTCTCTCTCTCTCTCTCTCTCTCTCTCTCTCTCTCTCTCTCTCTCTCTCTCTCTCTCTCTCTCTCTCTCTCTCTCTCTCTCTCTCTCTCTCTCTCTCTCTCTCTCTCTCTCTCTCTCTCTCTCTCTCTCTCTCTCTCTCTCTCTCTCTCTCTCTCTCTCTCTCTCTCTCTCTCTCTCTCTCTCTCTCTCTCTCTCTCTCTCTCTCTCTCTCTCTCTCTCTCTCTCTCTCTCTCTCTCTCTCTCTCTCTCTCTCTCTCTCTCTCTCTCTCTCTCTCTCTCTCTCTCTCTCTCTCTCTCTCTCTCTCTCTCTCTCTCTCTCTCTCTCTCTCTCTCTCTCTCTCTCTCTCTCTCTCTCTCTCTCTCTCTCTCTCTCTCTCTCTCTCTCTCTCTCTCTCTCTCTCTCTCTCTCTCTCTCTCTCTCTCTCTCTCTCTCTCTCTCTCTCTCTCTCTCTCTCTCTCTCTCTCTCTCTCTCTCTCTCTCTCTCTCTCTCTCTCTCTCTCTCTCTCTCTCTCTCTCTCTCTCTCTCTCTCTCTCTCTCTCTCTCTCTCTCTCTCTCTCTCTCTCTCTCTCTCTCTCTCTCTCTCTCTCTCTCTCTCTCTCTCTCTCTCTCTCTCTCTCTCTCTCTCTCTCTCTCTCTCTCTCTCTCTCTCTCTCTCTCTCTCTCTCTCTCTCTCTCTCTCTCTCTCTCTCTCTCTCTCTCTCTCTCTCTCTCTCTCTCTCTCTCTCTCTCTCTCTCTCTCTCTCTCTCTCTCTCTCTCTCTCTCTCTCTCTCTCTCTCTCTCTCTCTCTCTCTCTCTCTCTCTCTCTCTCTCTCTCTCTCTCTCTCTCTCTCTCTCTCTCTCTCTCTCTCTCTCTCTCTCTCTCTCTCTCTCTCTCTCTCTCTCTCTCTCTCTCTCTCTCTCTCTCTCTCTCTCTCTCTCTCTCTCTCTCTCTCTCTCTCTCTCTCTCTCTCTCTCTCTCTCTCTCTCTCTCTCTCTCTCTCTCTCTCTCTCTCTCTCTCTCTCTCTCTCTCTCTCTCTCTCTCTCTCTCTCTCTCTCTCTCTCTCTCTCTCTCTCTCTCTCTCTCTCTCTCTCTCTCTCTCTCTCTCTCTCTCTCTCTCTCTCTCTCTCTCTCTCTCTCTCTCTCTCTCTCTCTCTCTCTCTCTCTCTCTCTCTCTCTCTCTCTCTCTCTCTCTCTCTCTCTCTCTCTCTCTCTCTCTCTCTCTCTCTCTCTCTCTCTCTCTCTCTCTCTCTCTCTCTCTCTCTCTCTCTCTCTCTCTCTCTCTCTCTCTCTCTCTCTCTCTCTCTCTCTCTCTCTCTCTCTCTCTCTCTCTCTCTCTCTCTCTCTCTCTCTCTCTCTCTCTCTCTCTCTCTCTCTCTCTCTCTCTCTCTCTCTCTCTCTCTCTCTCTCTCTCTCTCTCTCTCTCTCTCTCTCTCTCTCTCTCTCTCTCTCTCTCTCTCTCTCTCTCTCTCTCTCTCTCTCTCTCTCTCTCTCTCTCTCTCTCTCTCTCTCTCTCTCTCTCTCTCTCTCTCTCTCTCTCTCTCTCTCTCTCTCTCTCTCTCTCTCTCTCTCTCTCTCTCTCTCTCTCTCTCTCTCTCTCTCTCTCTCTCTCTCTCTCTCTCTCTCTCTCTCTCTCTCTCTCTCTCTCTCTCTCTCTCTCTCTCTCTCTCTCTCTCTCTCTCTCTCTCTCTCTCTCTCTCTCTCTCTCTCTCTCTCTCTCTCTCTCTCTCTCTCTCTCTCTCTCTCTCTCTCTCTCTCTCTCTCTCTCTCTCTCTCTCTCTCTCTCTCTCTCTCTCTCTCTCTCTCTCTCTCTCTCTCTCTCTCTCTCTCTCTCTCTCTCTCTCTCTCTCTCTCTCTCTCTCTCTCTCTCTCTCTCTCTCTCTCTCTCTCTCTCTCTCTCTCTCTCTCTCTCTCTCTCTCTCTCTCTCTCTCTCTCTCTCTCTCTCTCTCTCTCTCTCTCTCTCTCTCTCTCTCTCTCTCTCTCTCTCTCTCTCTCTCTCTCTCTCTCTCTCTCTCTCTCTCTCTCTCTCTCTCTCTCTCTCTCTCTCTCTCTCTCTCTCTCTCTCTCTCTCTCTCTCTCTCTCTCTCTCTCTCTCTCTCTCTCTCTCTCTCTCTCTCTCTCTCTCTCTCTCTCTCTCTCTCTCTCTCTCTCTCTCTCTCTCTCTCTCTCTCTCTCTCTCTCTCTCTCTCTCTCTCTCTCTCTCTCTCTCTCTCTCTCTCTCTCTCTCTCTCTCTCTCTCTCTCTCTCTCTCTCTCTCTCTCTCTCTCTCTCTCTCTCTCTCTCTCTCTCTCTCTCTCTCTCTCTCTCTCTCTCTCTCTCTCTCTCTCTCTCTCTCTCTCTCTCTCTCTCTCTCTCTCTCTCTCTCTCTCTCTCTCTCTCTCTCTCTCTCTCTCTCTCTCTCTCTCTCTCTCTCTCTCTCTCTCTCTCTCTCTCTCTCTCTCTCTCTCTCTCTCTCTCTCTCTCTCTCTCTCTCTCTCTCTCTCTCTCTCTCTCTCTCTCTCTCTCTCTCTCTCTCTCTCTCTCTCTCTCTCTCTCTCTCTCTCTCTCTCTCTCTCTCTCTCTCTCTCTCTCTCTCTCTCTCTCTCTCTCTCTCTCTCTCTCTCTCTCTCTCTCTCTCTCTCTCTCTCTCTCTCTCTCTCTCTCTCTCTCTCTCTCTCTCTCTCTCTCTCTCTCTCTCTCTCTCTCTCTCTCTCTCTCTCTCTCTCTCTCTCTCTCTCTCTCTCTCTCTCTCTCTCTCTCTCTCTCTCTCTCTCTCTCTCTCTCTCTCTCTCTCTCTCTCTCTCTCTCTCTCTCTCTCTCTCTCTCTCTCTCTCTCTCTCTCTCTCTCTCTCTCTCTCTCTCTCTCTCTCTCTCTCTCTCTCTCTCTCTCTCTCTCTCTCTCTCTCTCTCTCTCTCTCTCTCTCTCTCTCTCTCTCTCTCTCTCTCTCTCTCTCTCTCTCTCTCTCTCTCTCTCTCTCTCTCTCTCTCTCTCTCTCTCTCTCTCTCTCTCTCTCTCTCTCTCTCTCTCTCTCTCTCTCTCTCTCTCTCTCTCTCTCTCTCTCTCTCTCTCTCTCTCTCTCTCTCTCTCTCTCTCTCTCTCTCTCTCTCTCTCTCTCTCTCTCTCTCTCTCTCTCTCTCTCTCTCTCTCTCTCTCTCTCTCTCTCTCTCTCTCTCTCTCTCTCTCTCTCTCTCTCTCTCTCTCTCTCTCTCTCTCTCTCTCTCTCTCTCTCTCTCTCTCTCTCTCTCTCTCTCTCTCTCTCTCTCTCTCTCTCTCTCTCTCTCTCTCTCTCTCTCTCTCTCTCTCTCTCTCTCTCTCTCTCTCTCTCTCTCTCTCTCTCTCTCTCTCTCTCTCTCTCTCTCTCTCTCTCTCTCTCTCTCTCTCTCTCTCTCTCTCTCTCTCTCTCTCTCTCTCTCTCTCTCTCTCTCTCTCTCTCTCTCTCTCTCTCTCTCTCTCTCTCTCTCTCTCTCTCTCTCTCTCTCTCTCTCTCTCTCTCTCTCTCTCTCTCTCTCTCTCTCTCTCTCTCTCTCTCTCTCTCTCTCTCTCTCTCTCTCTCTCTCTCTCTCTCTCTCTCTCTCTCTCTCTCTCTCTCTCTCTCTCTCTCTCTCTCTCTCTCTCTCTCTCTCTCTCTCTCTCTCTCTCTCTCTCTCTCTCTCTCTCTCTCTCTCTCTCTCTCTCTCTCTCTCTCTCTCTCTCTCTCTCTCTCTCTCTCTCTCTCTCTCTCTCTCTCTCTCTCTCTCTCTCTCTCTCTCTCTCTCTCTCTCTCTCTCTCTCTCTCTCTCTCTCTCTCTCTCTCTCTCTCTCTCTCTCTCTCTCTCTCTCTCTCTCTCTCTCTCTCTCTCTCTCTCTCTCTCTCTCTCTCTCTCTCTCTCTCTCTCTCTCTCTCTCTCTCTCTCTCTCTCTCTCTCTCTCTCTCTCTCTCTCTCTCTCTCTCTCTCTCTCTCTCTCTCTCTCTCTCTCTCTCTCTCTCTCTCTCTCTCTCTCTCTCTCTCTCTCTCTCTCTCTCTCTCTCTCTCTCTCTCTCTCTCTCTCTCTCTCTCTCTCTCTCTCTCTCTCTCTCTCTCTCTCTCTCTCTCTCTCTCTCTCTCTCTCTCTCTCTCTCTCTCTCTCTCTCTCTCTCTCTCTCTCTCTCTCTCTCTCTCTCTCTCTCTCTCTCTCTCTCTCTCTCTCTCTCTCTCTCTCTCTCTCTCTCTCTCTCTCTCTCTCTCTCTCTCTCTCTCTCTCTCTCTCTCTCTCTCTCTCTCTCTCTCTCTCTCTCTCTCTCTCTCTCTCTCTCTCTCTCTCTCTCTCTCTCTCTCTCTCTCTCTCTCTCTCTCTCTCTCTCTCTCTCTCTCTCTCTCTCTCTCTCTCTCTCTCTCTCTCTCTCTCTCTCTCTCTCTCTCTCTCTCTCTCTCTCTCTCTCTCTCTCTCTCTCTCTCTCTCTCTCTCTCTCTCTCTCTCTCTCTCTCTCTCTCTCTCTCTCTCTCTCTCTCTCTCTCTCTCTCTCTCTCTCTCTCTCTCTCTCTCTCTCTCTCTCTCTCTCTCTCTCTCTCTCTCTCTCTCTCTCTCTCTCTCTCTCTCTCTCTCTCTCTCTCTCTCTCTCTCTCTCTCTCTCTCTCTCTCTCTCTCTCTCTCTCTCTCTCTCTCTCTCTCTCTCTCTCTCTCTCTCTCTCTCTCTCTCTCTCTCTCTCTCTCTCTCTCTCTCTCTCTCTCTCTCTCTCTCTCTCTCTCTCTCTCTCTCTCTCTCTCTCTCTCTCTCTCTCTCTCTCTCTCTCTCTCTCTCTCTCTCTCTCTCTCTCTCTCTCTCTCTCTCTCTCTCTCTCTCTCTCTCTCTCTCTCTCTCTCTCTCTCTCTCTCTCTCTCTCTCTCTCTCTCTCTCTCTCTCTCTCTCTCTCTCTCTCTCTCTCTCTCTCTCTCTCTCTCTCTCTCTCTCTCTCTCTCTCTCTCTCTCTCTCTCTCTCTCTCTCTCTCTCTCTCTCTCTCTCTCTCTCTCTCTCTCTCTCTCTCTCTCTCTCTCTCTCTCTCTCTCTCTCTCTCTCTCTCTCTCTCTCTCTCTCTCTCTCTCTCTCTCTCTCTCTCTCTCTCTCTCTCTCTCTCTCTCTCTCTCTCTCTCTCTCTCTCTCTCTCTCTCTCTCTCTCTCTCTCTCTCTCTCTCTCTCTCTCTCTCTCTCTCTCTCTCTCTCTCTCTCTCTCTCTCTCTCTCTCTCTCTCTCTCTCTCTCTCTCTCTCTCTCTCTCTCTCTCTCTCTCTCTCTCTCTCTCTCTCTCTCTCTCTCTCTCTCTCTCTCTCTCTCTCTCTCTCTCTCTCTCTCTCTCTCTCTCTCTCTCTCTCTCTCTCTCTCTCTCTCTCTCTCTCTCTCTCTCTCTCTCTCTCTCTCTCTCTCTCTCTCTCTCTCTCTCTCTCTCTCTCTCTCTCTCTCTCTCTCTCTCTCTCTCTCTCTCTCTCTCTCTCTCTCTCTCTCTCTCTCTCTCTCTCTCTCTCTCTCTCTCTCTCTCTCTCTCTCTCTCTCTCTCTCTCTCTCTCTCTCTCTCTCTCTCTCTCTCTCTCTCTCTCTCTCTCTCTCTCTCTCTCTCTCTCTCTCTCTCTCTCTCTCTCTCTCTCTCTCTCTCTCTCTCTCTCTCTCTCTCTCTCTCTCTCTCTCTCTCTCTCTCTCTCTCTCTCTCTCTCTCTCTCTCTCTCTCTCTCTCTCTCTCTCTCTCTCTCTCTCTCTCTCTCTCTCTCTCTCTCTCTCTCTCTCTCTCTCTCTCTCTCTCTCTCTCTCTCTCTCTCTCTCTCTCTCTCTCTCTCTCTCTCTCTCTCTCTCTCTCTCTCTCTCTCTCTCTCTCTCTCTCTCTCTCTCTCTCTCTCTCTCTCTCTCTCTCTCTCTCTCTCTCTCTCTCTCTCTCTCTCTCTCTCTCTCTCTCTCTCTCTCTCTCTCTCTCTCTCTCTCTCTCTCTCTCTCTCTCTCTCTCTCTCTCTCTCTCTCTCTCTCTCTCTCTCTCTCTCTCTCTCTCTCTCTCTCTCTCTCTCTCTCTCTCTCTCTCTCTCTCTCTCTCTCTCTCTCTCTCTCTCTCTCTCTCTCTCTCTCTCTCTCTCTCTCTCTCTCTCTCTCTCTCTCTCTCTCTCTCTCTCTCTCTCTCTCTCTCTCTCTCTCTCTCTCTCTCTCTCTCTCTCTCTCTCTCTCTCTCTCTCTCTCTCTCTCTCTCTCTCTCTCTCTCTCTCTCTCTCTCTCTCTCTCTCTCTCTCTCTCTCTCTCTCTCTCTCTCTCTCTCTCTCTCTCTCTCTCTCTCTCTCTCTCTCTCTCTCTCTCTCTCTCTCTCTCTCTCTCTCTCTCTCTCTCTCTCTCTCTCTCTCTCTCTCTCTCTCTCTCTCTCTCTCTCTCTCTCTCTCTCTCTCTCTCTCTCTCTCTCTCTCTCTCTCTCTCTCTCTCTCTCTCTCTCTCTCTCTCTCTCTCTCTCTCTCTCTCTCTCTCTCTCTCTCTCTCTCTCTCTCTCTCTCTCTCTCTCTCTCTCTCTCTCTCTCTCTCTCTCTCTCTCTCTCTCTCTCTCTCTCTCTCTCTCTCTCTCTCTCTCTCTCTCTCTCTCTCTCTCTCTCTCTCTCTCTCTCTCTCTCTCTCTCTCTCTCTCTCTCTCTCTCTCTCTCTCTCTCTCTCTCTCTCTCTCTCTCTCTCTCTCTCTCTCTCTCTCTCTCTCTCTCTCTCTCTCTCTCTCTCTCTCTCTCTCTCTCTCTCTCTCTCTCTCTCTCTCTCTCTCTCTCTCTCTCTCTCTCTCTCTCTCTCTCTCTCTCTCTCTCTCTCTCTCTCTCTCTCTCTCTCTCTCTCTCTCTCTCTCTCTCTCTCTCTCTCTCTCTCTCTCTCTCTCTCTCTCTCTCTCTCTCTCTCTCTCTCTCTCTCTCTCTCTCTCTCTCTCTCTCTCTCTCTCTCTCTCTCTCTCTCTCTCTCTCTCTCTCTCTCTCTCTCTCTCTCTCTCTCTCTCTCTCTCTCTCTCTCTCTCTCTCTCTCTCTCTCTCTCTCTCTCTCTCTCTCTCTCTCTCTCTCTCTCTCTCTCTCTCTCTCTCTCTCTCTCTCTCTCTCTCTCTCTCTCTCTCTCTCTCTCTCTCTCTCTCTCTCTCTCTCTCTCTCTCTCTCTCTCTCTCTCTCTCTCTCTCTCTCTCTCTCTCTCTCTCTCTCTCTCTCTCTCTCTCTCTCTCTCTCTCTCTCTCTCTCTCTCTCTCTCTCTCTCTCTCTCTCTCTCTCTCTCTCTCTCTCTCTCTCTCTCTCTCTCTCTCTCTCTCTCTCTCTCTCTCTCTCTCTCTCTCTCTCTCTCTCTCTCTCTCTCTCTCTCTCTCTCTCTCTCTCTCTCTCTCTCTCTCTCTCTCTCTCTCTCTCTCTCTCTCTCTCTCTCTCTCTCTCTCTCTCTCTCTCTCTCTCTCTCTCTCTCTCTCTCTCTCTCTCTCTCTCTCTCTCTCTCTCTCTCTCTCTCTCTCTCTCTCTCTCTCTCTCTCTCTCTCTCTCTCTCTCTCTCTCTCTCTCTCTCTCTCTCTCTCTCTCTCTCTCTCTCTCTCTCTCTCTCTCTCTCTCTCTCTCTCTCTCTCTCTCTCTCTCTCTCTCTCTCTCTCTCTCTCTCTCTCTCTCTCTCTCTCTCTCTCTCTCTCTCTCTCTCTCTCTCTCTCTCTCTCTCTCTCTCTCTCTCTCTCTCTCTCTCTCTCTCTCTCTCTCTCTCTCTCTCTCTCTCTCTCTCTCTCTCTCTCTCTCTCTCTCTCTCTCTCTCTCTCTCTCTCTCTCTCTCTCTCTCTCTCTCTCTCTCTCTCTCTCTCTCTCTCTCTCTCTCTCTCTCTCTCTCTCTCTCTCTCTCTCTCTCTCTCTCTCTCTCTCTCTCTCTCTCTCTCTCTCTCTCTCTCTCTCTCTCTCTCTCTCTCTCTCTCTCTCTCTCTCTCTCTCTCTCTCTCTCTCTCTCTCTCTCTCTCTCTCTCTCTCTCTCTCTCTCTCTCTCTCTCTCTCTCTCTCTCTCTCTCTCTCTCTCTCTCTCTCTCTCTCTCTCTCTCTCTCTCTCTCTCTCTCTCTCTCTCTCTCTCTCTCTCTCTCTCTCTCTCTCTCTCTCTCTCTCTCTCTCTCTCTCTCTCTCTCTCTCTCTCTCTCTCTCTCTCTCTCTCTCTCTCTCTCTCTCTCTCTCTCTCTCTCTCTCTCTCTCTCTCTCTCTCTCTCTCTCTCTCTCTCTCTCTCTCTCTCTCTCTCTCTCTCTCTCTCTCTCTCTCTCTCTCTCTCTCTCTCTCTCTCTCTCTCTCTCTCTCTCTCTCTCTCTCTCTCTCTCTCTCTCTCTCTCTCTCTCTCTCTCTCTCTCTCTCTCTCTCTCTCTCTCTCTCTCTCTCTCTCTCTCTCTCTCTCTCTCTCTCTCTCTCTCTCTCTCTCTCTCTCTCTCTCTCTCTCTCTCTCTCTCTCTCTCTCTCTCTCTCTCTCTCTCTCTCTCTCTCTCTCTCTCTCTCTCTCTCTCTCTCTCTCTCTCTCTCTCTCTCTCTCTCTCTCTCTCTCTCTCTCTCTCTCTCTCTCTCTCTCTCTCTCTCTCTCTCTCTCTCTCTCTCTCTCTCTCTCTCTCTCTCTCTCTCTCTCTCTCTCTCTCTCTCTCTCTCTCTCTCTCTCTCTCTCTCTCTCTCTCTCTCTCTCTCTCTCTCTCTCTCTCTCTCTCTCTCTCTCTCTCTCTCTCTCTCTCTCTCTCTCTCTCTCTCTCTCTCTCTCTCTCTCTCTCTCTCTCTCTCTCTCTCTCTCTCTCTCTCTCTCTCTCTCTCTCTCTCTCTCTCTCTCTCTCTCTCTCTCTCTCTCTCTCTCTCTCTCTCTCTCTCTCTCTCTCTCTCTCTCTCTCTCTCTCTCTCTCTCTCTCTCTCTCTCTCTCTCTCTCTCTCTCTCTCTCTCTCTCTCTCTCTCTCTCTCTCTCTCTCTCTCTCTCTCTCTCTCTCTCTCTCTCTCTCTCTCTCTCTCTCTCTCTCTCTCTCTCTCTCTCTCTCTCTCTCTCTCTCTCTCTCTCTCTCTCTCTCTCTCTCTCTCTCTCTCTCTCTCTCTCTCTCTCTCTCTCTCTCTCTCTCTCTCTCTCTCTCTCTCTCTCTCTCTCTCTCTCTCTCTCTCTCTCTCTCTCTCTCTCTCTCTCTCTCTCTCTCTCTCTCTCTCTCTCTCTCTCTCTCTCTCTCTCTCTCTCTCTCTCTCTCTCTCTCTCTCTCTCTCTCTCTCTCTCTCTCTCTCTCTCTCTCTCTCTCTCTCTCTCTCTCTCTCTCTCTCTCTCTCTCTCTCTCTCTCTCTCTCTCTCTCTCTCTCTCTCTCTCTCTCTCTCTCTCTCTCTCTCTCTCTCTCTCTCTCTCTCTCTCTCTCTCTCTCTCTCTCTCTCTCTCTCTCTCTCTCTCTCTCTCTCTCTCTCTCTCTCTCTCTCTCTCTCTCTCTCTCTCTCTCTCTCTCTCTCTCTCTCTCTCTCTCTCTCTCTCTCTCTCTCTCTCTCTCTCTCTCTCTCTCTCTGACCCTGAGGGTGTATAAAAAGGGAGGTTTCCTTCCCCTCGCACTCCGTCCTCACCATTCCATCGAGCTCCATCGAGGATGAGCGAGATCAGTGAGAAGAACCGTGCTGGAGAAGCAGGGCACGTGCATGCATACGTTCTCCTCTCTCATCTCCATGGGCCGGAGAAGCTAAGTGATGTATTGCACGTGTTCTCCTTCCCCATCAAGGTCTTTCTCGCTTTGCCATGGAATTGCCTTCGAGCTGAGCATATATAGATCGGTGAATCCCTCGCCATCCGCAGGCCAAGGTATGCGATCGATCAGTTGAGCTCGTGGTCGCGAGCACCGCTGGTTTAATTTCATCTTCAATTCTCCATGTTCTGTCCAATATAATGAAGACACTGCACTGTGCATATATGCTTCCTGGAATTGTTAATTCTCCTTGAATGTTTGTGTATGCTTGGGAAGATTTTGCTGCCATTTGTCTCCGAGCTCGTAGCTTCATCAAGTACCAAACTAAATAAACAATGTTCTTATTAGTAGCGCACAACTAAAAAGGCCAAGTTAATTTGCCCCCCACAATGCATAAATTATTGTTTGACAGAACAATGCAGCATCTTCTCATCCACAGTACAAAATGAGATGTGTCATTTTCCCCCCTTTCCCACTTCCTTTTGTTTATTGTACGACTATGACGCAGTAGAGTAGAGGTAGAAAAATCTAAACCCTGCCTCCTGTTGAATTCCTGTCATTGATTCTGTCAGCTCAACTTTAACTGTAGTCCAAATGGTAAATGTTGCTTTCGCAACTGAAGAAACGAACTTCCCAAAAGTAAATAAAAAAATAAAAAAATCGAGCACGTGACGTGACGACGCATCGGACACGAGCGCGTGCGCCGAAAATGAGTACATCATCGGCCAAGTAAAAAAAGATGAGGTGTTGCTGCATTGCTTTGCTTTTACCGTAGTTTATTTCAAGTAGATGATTGTTAACTGTAGGATGGATAGACGCGTGCCGAACCTCGCCTCCGCGGTGCCCAGCACGCACGCCGCGGCGACCACCAAGAGGAGGACGGTGGTCTTGGGTGCCGCCATCTGATCTGTCGGAGCGCAACCGGCTAGCTGGAAGCTAAAGTTGCTCGCCTGGATTCTTGCTAGTTTAAGGAAGGCGCCTCTATTTATAGGCTCCGAAAGGTAGTGAAAGGCCGGCGCTTGCTTGTTACCAGTTCTACTACTGACTAACTCACCAAGATTACTGTGCTAGCTGGATAATTTTGCAATCCTTTTACTCGATCAAGACGGAGACGGACTATTGCTTTGACCACGATCGGCGGTCGTTGAAAAGAGAGTGCAAATGCGGCCGTGATGATTGCTGAACTGAACGTGGAACTTTGCTGGGGATAAATTCGTTATGCTTTTTTTTCTCTGAAGCAGAACGTACCGGATGCTAGCAGCTTTGTGCTTGCCTGTGGTTAGTGGTTGGTGCCGGAGCCCGGGCGCAGAGGGTAGTGCCCGGCTGGCTCTACTCACGGGCTCAGTGCTCAACTGCTAGCTCGTGGAATGGAATTGTAAAAGGAGAGAATTGAAGGTGCCTTGCATGTCGGCACTTGTTTACTCCGGCAAACAGCATCAAGAACAGCACGGCCAGCTGGGCGATCTAGGGATGCTGCTATAAGAAAAACAGTTGCTGGTTGGTATGCTCAGCTCAGACTGGGCTGAAGCTGAATCTGAAGCTGGCATGTTTGTTGCCACTAGCACCAGCACTTGCAGCGCCCGGGTCAAGGCGAGTCAAGCCAAGCCAGGGGCGGAGCTGGCCATTGCTGTAGGGGTCAGCAGACCCCGATGGATTTGCGTAAAATCAGTGCTAATCACTGTTCAACATTGTTTATTTTAAAGCAAAGACCCCGGTGCGAAACATGAATGACCCCGATGCCACTTTTATCTGGCTTTGCCCCTGAGCCAAGCCGTCACGGATCAGATCACAAACGAGTGCGCCACTGATGAGGGCTATTGCTTGGGGCTCAGTGTACTCACCACTGGCGCTTTGTGCGCGGCTGCCAACTCGTGACGCGGTCGGTTTTCCATTGCAGCTACTGTACTGTACGTATGTGCAGGAACAGGAATGGTTTTTGGAGTCATGAGTGCCCACCCAGCATCATATCGTTCCTGTCAGAGCATCGGATTCGTGGACGCCAGCTTTTAATTTTCAGGCGTGCCCTGCCCCGGGGAAAGGGGCATATCATGATGCCTGTGGAGTGGGGTGCTTTACCGGCACGATCGATCCAAACCAATGGAGGGCTATCATCCTTGTCACCCCATTCAGTGGCGTTGGAGTGGCATCCTCTGCTTTTTTTTTTTTTTGAGCACGAGTGGCATCCTCTGCTGAATACAGGCGAGGTGAGGCGAGTACCTGCAAGTTCATGGGCTTTTCCCGTGAAAAAAAAAACTGAACGCACGCCCAACTGACCGTGGGCTATGACAATATTCGACCGAGTAAGTTGGGCCCAAGAGCGACCAAACGTTCCGAGATTTTCAGTCAGTCAGCATTCAGCAAAGTGAGGTTGAAAGTGAATTAGTGAAATGATGAAAATCTCTCTCTCTCTCTCTCTCTCTCTCTCTCTCTCTCTCTCTCTCTCTCTCTCTCTCTCTCTCTCTCTCTCTCTCTCTCTCTCTCTCTCTCTCTCTCTCTCTCTCTCTCTCTCTCTCTCTCTCTCTCTCTCTCTCTCTCTCTCTCTCTCTCTCTCTCTCTCTCTCTCTCTCTCTCTCTCTCTCTCTCTCTCTCTCTCTCTCTCTCTCTCTCTCTCTCTCTCTCTCTCTCTCTCTCTCTCTCTCTCTCTCTCTCTCTCTCTCTCTCTCTCTCTCTCTCTCTCTCTCTCTCTCTCTCTCTCTCTCTCTCTCTCTCTCTCTCTCTCTCTCTCTCTCTCTCTCTCTCTCTCTCTCTCTCTCTCTCTCTCTCTCTCTCTCTCTCTCTCTCTCTCTCTCTCTCTCTCTCTCTCTCTCTCTCTCTCTCTCTCTCTCTCTCTCTCTCTCTCTCTCTCTCTCTCTCTCTCTCTCTCTCTCTCTCTCTCTCTCTCTCTCTCTCTCTCTCTCTCTCTCTCTCTCTCTCTCTCTCTCTCTCTCTCTCTCTCTCTCTCTCTCTCTCTCTCTCTCTCTCTCTCTCTCTCTCTCTCTCTCTCTCTCTCTCTCTCTCTCTCTCTCTCTCTCTCTCTCTCTCTCTCTCTCTCTCTCTCTCTCTCTCTCTCTCTCTCTCTCTCTCTCTCTCTCTCTCTCTCTCTCTCTCTCTCTCTCTCTCTCTCTCTCTCTCTCTCTCTCTCTCTCTCTCTCTCTCTCTCTCTCTCTCTCTCTCTCTCTCTCTCTCTCTCTCTCTCTCTCTCTCTCTCTCTCTCTCTCTCTCTCTCTCTCTCTCTCTCTCTCTCTCTCTCTCTCTCTCTCTCTCTCTCTCTCTCTCTCTCTCTCTCTCTCTCTCTCTCTCTCTCTCTCTCTCTCTCTCTCTCTCTCTCTCTCTCTCTCTCTCTCTCTCTCTCTCTCTCTCTCTCTCTCTCTCTCTCTCTCTCTCTCTCTCTCTCTCTCTCTCTCTCTCTCTCTCTCTCTCTCTCTCTCTCTCTCTCTCTCTCTCTCTCTCTCTCTCTCTCTCTCTCTCTCTCTCTCTCTCTCTCTCTCTCTCTCTCTCTCTCTCTCTCTCTCTCTCTCTCTCTCTCTCTCTCTCTCTCTCTCTCTCTCTCTCTCTCTCTCTCTCTCTCTCTCTCTCTCTCTCTCTCTCTCTCTCTCTCTCTCTCTCTCTCTCTCTCTCTCTCTCTCTCTCTCTCTCTCTCTCTCTCTCTCTCTCTCTCTCTCTCTCTCTCTCTCTCTCTCTCTCTCTCTCTCTCTCTCTCTCTCTCTCTCTCTCTCTCTCTCTCTCTCTCTCTCTCTCTCTCTCTCTCTCTCTCTCTCTCTCTCTCTCTCTCTCTCTCTCTCTCTCTCTCTCTCTCTCTCTCTCTCTCTCTCTCTCTCTCTCTCTCTCTCTCTCTCTCTCTCTCTCTCTCTCTCTCTCTCTCTCTCTCTCTCTCTCTCTCTCTCTCTCTCTCTCTCTCTCTCTCTCTCTCTCTCTCTCTCTCTCTCTCTCTCTCTCTCTCTCTCTCTCTCTCTCTCTCTCTCTCTCTCTCTCTCTCTCTCTCTCTCTCTCTCTCTCTCTCTCTCTCTCTCTCTCTCTCTCTCTCTCTCTCTCTCTCTCTCTCTCTCTCTCTCTCTCTCTCTCTCTCTCTCTCTCTCTCTCTCTCTCTCTCTCTCTCTCTCTCTCTCTCTCTCTCTCTCTCTCTCTCTCTCTCTCTCTCTCTCTCTCTCTCTCTCTCTCTCTCTCTCTCTCTCTCTCTCTCTCTCTCTCTCTCTCTCTCTCTCTCTCTCTCTCTCTCTCTCTCTCTCTCTCTCTCTCTCTCTCTCTCTCTCTCTCTCTCTCTCTCTCTCTCTCTCTCTCTCTCTCTCTCTCTCTCTCTCTCTCTCTCTCTCTCTCTCTCTCTCTCTCTCTCTCTCTCTCTCTCTCTCTCTCTCTCTCTCTCTCTCTCTCTCTCTCTCTCTCTCTCTCTCTCTCTCTCTCTCTCTCTCTCTCTCTCTCTCTCTCTCTCTCTCTCTCTCTCTCTCTCTCTCTCTCTCTCTCTCTCTCTCTCTCTCTCTCTCTCTCTCTCTCTCTCTCTCTCTCTCTCTCTCTCTCTCTCTCTCTCTCTCTCTCTCTCTCTCTCTCTCTCTCTCTCTCTCTCTCTCTCTCTCTCTCTCTCTCTCTCTCTCTCTCTCTCTCTCTCTCTCTCTCTCTCTCTCTCTCTCTCTCTCTCTCTCTCTCTCTCTCTCTCTCTCTCTCTCTCTCTCTCTCTCTCTCTCTCTCTCTCTCTCTCTCTCTCTCTCTCTCTCTCTCTCTCTCTCTCTCTCTCTCTCTCTCTCTCTCTCTCTCTCTCTCTCTCTCTCTCTCTCTCTCTCTCTCTCTCTCTCTCTCTCTCTCTCTCTCTCTCTCTCTCTCTCTCTCTCTCTCTCTCTCTCTCTCTCTCTCTCTCTCTCTCTCTCTCTCTCTCTCTCTCTCTCTCTCTCTCTCTCTCTCTCTCTCTCTCTCTCTCTCTCTCTCTCTCTCTCTCTCTCTCTCTCTCTCTCTCTCTCTCTCTCTCTCTCTCTCTCTCTCTCTCTCTCTCTCTCTCTCTCTCTCTCTCTCTCTCTCTCTCTCTCTCTCTCTCTCTCTCTCTCTCTCTCTCTCTCTCTCTCTCTCTCTCTCTCTCTCTCTCTCTCTCTCTCTCTCTCTCTCTCTCTCTCTCTCTCTCTCTCTCTCTCTCTCTCTCTCTCTCTCTCTCTCTCTCTCTCTCTCTCTCTCTCTCTCTCTCTCTCTCTCTCTCTCTCTCTCTCTCTCTCTCTCTCTCTCTCTCTCTCTCTCTCTCTCTCTCTCTCTCTCTCTCTCTCTCTCTCTCTCTCTCTCTCTCTCTCTCTCTCTCTCTCTCTCTCTCTCTCTCTCTCTCTCTCTCTCTCTCTCTCTCTCTCTCTCTCTCTCTCTCTCTCTCTCTCTCTCTCTCTCTCTCTCTCTCTCTCTCTCTCTCTCTCTCTCTCTCTCTCTCTCTCTCTCTCTCTCTCTCTCTCTCTCTCTCTCTCTCTCTCTCTCTCTCTCTCTCTCTCTCTCTCTCTCTCTCTCTCTCTCTCTCTCTCTCTCTCTCTCTCTCTCTCTCTCTCTCTCTCTCTCTCTCTCTCTCTCTCTCTCTCTCTCTCTCTCTCTCTGACCCTGAGGGTGTATAAAAAGGGAGGTTTCCTTCCCCTCGCACTCCGTCCTCACCATTCCATCGAGCTCCATCGAGGATGAGCGAGATCAGTGAGAAGAACCGTGCTGGAGAAGCAGGGCACGTGCATGCATACGTTCTCCTCTCTCATCTCCATGGGCCGGAGAAGCTAAGTGATGTATTGCACGTGTTCTCCTTCCCCATCAAGGTCTTTCTCGCTTTGCCATGGAATTGCCTTCGAGCTGAGCATATATAGATCGGTGAATCCCTCGCCATCCGCAGGCCAAGGTATGCGATCGATCAGTTGAGCTCGTGGTCGCGAGCACCGCTGGTTTAATTTCATCTTCAATTCTCCATGTTCTGTCCAATATAATGAAGACACTGCACTGTGCATATATGCTTCCTGGAATTGTTAATTCTCCTTGAATGTTTGTGTATGCTTGGGAAGATTTTGCTGCCATTTGTCTCCGAGCTCGTAGCTTCATCAAGTACCAAACTAAATAAACAATGTTCTTATTAGTAGCGCACAACTAAAAAGGCCAAGTTAATTTGCCCCCCACAATGCATAAATTATTGTTTGACAGAACAATGCAGCTTCTTCTCATCCACAGTACAAAATGAGATGTGTCATTTTCCCCCCTTTCCCACTTCCTTTTGTTTATTGTACGACTATGACGCAGTAGAGTAGAGGTAGAAAAATCTAAACCCTGCCTCCTGTTGAATTCCTGTCATTGATTCTGTCAGCTCAACTTTAACTGTAGTCCAAATGGTAAATGTTGCTTTCGCAACTGAAGAAACGAACTTCCCAAAAGTAAATAAAAAAATAAAAAAATCGAGCACGTGACGTGACGACGCATCGGACACGAGCGCGTGCGCCGAAAATGAGTACATCATCGGCCAAGTAAAAAAGATGAGATGTTGCTGCATTGCTTTGCTTTTACCGTAGTTTATTTCAAGTAGATGATTGTTAACTGTAGGATGGATAGACGCGTCAGTTACAAGCATTCAGTGGCGGTCGTTATCTGGCGGATTCTGGCGCGGCCTAGCGTGATTTGTTGTGTCATTTACTTTGGACTGCCAATGATCCAGGCTATATTGCGTACCACGCAAATTCGTTGTGAGATATTATCAGCTATGACGATTATTACATACTTTTTTCAGCACTACATTACATACTTTACATTCATGCAGCACTATTACATACCTTTTTTAACCCATCAAATTCTACCCATCCATCCACTATTTTATTACCTTTTTCTCCTTGTCAATCAATTTTTTTCATCAAGTAGACGAGAGATATGGGTTACAATCAAATTAATATCACGACGGCAATAGCAAAGTTTGAAACACGTCGTCTAAGCCAAACAGCGGTCGACATTTATATTCTTATCAGTAAATTAATTTGTCGTTGATTTATTCCTATTGGGTGGAAAGAGAAAGGCTAATGGTAGAAGAAACAATACTCATAGTAGTACAGTCGTCATCTGTTCACAAATAATAACCTTGAAGAATTGTATAAAGTATTTGTGTTAATTAACCTCTAATTTTTTTGAAACAATGTTAACCTCTAATTTATTACGCTTGTTTCTACTGGTTGTTGATGCCATCATCTGTATGGACTTTTGACATGAGCTATAGCTATTTGGTCGTTGGAGATCGAGTCAGCAAGTGACACATGTTAATTAACAAATGGCAATCCACGAAACTGTTGTATCACGACAAACCCATGGCCACCACTTCGTTCTACTCATCTGTATTATTGATCGTTGTGACTTGTTGTCCATGTATGGCGTGGCGCACCGTGCATTGTCTATGGGCTTTTGGCATGAACCTAGGGACATTGGTAACCAAAGTGGTAAAAGAAAACAAAGTGGTACCATGCATATTATTCACAGGTACTCTCTTCGTTTCAAATTTTATACATTTTAAATCTATATGTCTAAAAAATAAAAAAAGTTACAATTTAGAGTGGAGAGAGTAACTTTGAGTATAAAGCAGCATTCACCCACTAATTCACATTCCACTAATTTCTACTAGTTGGCGATCAACCATGGGCTTTTGGGACGAGGCAAGGGACATGATGGAACTCAAGTGATGACATGTTTGCTTCATTCTTTGGTCCACCAGCATGTTGGAGGGACAAAGTGGAGGATGCAACTAAGGATACGTGCCCCGGCAGCCAAAGAGAATGCTTGCACACACGGAAAGATGTAGTCAAGTTAAGATTTACTTATTCAATTTGAAACCACTTTAATATGCCTTTTCAAATTGCAAAGGCAAAAAGGCCGATGCATGATGTAAACAAGTAATCCAATTTATCTTCACATTATTACAAATGGTACATGTTTTTAGAGAAATTCGAATATGGCTTAGATCTATCTACACCTCAGTTTAGAAAAACCTAAGAAATTATACAAGCAAAACTAATGATCTCTCAAGTCAAAATGATAGACATGTACATAGAGAATGGTAGGCCCTGTTTGGCAGAGCTCTCAGAGCTGATTCTCTGGTGAATCCAGGAGGAGCTCTGCCAAACAGTTTTTCACAAAGAATTGATTATTTACTGATTCCGTAAAGTGATTCTCTGAAATAAACTAAGGGGCTGGGACCTGAAAAGAGTAGCTTCTCCTGATTCTGTGAAGTGATTCTCTATCCTGATTTTGATAGTTTATGATAGAGAATTAAAGAGAATCACTTTCAGCTATAAAATCACTTCTCTCGGAGAATCAGCTCCCATAGAGAATCAGAATCATGTGGAGCTCTACCAAACATGCCCTAAATTTGCACGTGTAAGGATATTCACACATATTGGAAACGGTTTTCTTTCAAAAGAGTCAATTTGTACAAATAGTGCACTCTTCTGACAAGGACATAGACAAAAGGCATGCATATATTTGGATTGATGGCAAGCCTGCCGTAGAGTCTGCGCTAGCAAGGTTTTGAATTGCTGGTGCAGGAGAGCCGACCAAAGCTAGTTCAGCAGGGCAACGAACGCCCCCAACATAACCAACTGAACTCTGGTTCAGCATACTCCCTCCGTCCTGCAATAACAGGCCATTTAGCATTTAAATTTTGTCCCATAAAGAATGTTCATTTAGCTTTTAGAGATGTACACATTAATATAAAAGTGCATAGAGAAACGTAAAAGTGCATAGAGAAATACATAGAGCCAATCAAATAGCTAGTTAATGCTACTTTTATAACTCCAATGAGGGGTAACATGGTCGTTTATCATGACTACTAATTTGCCTGATATTTTCCAAAACGGCCTGATAAATTTGTATCGATCATTGCGCTTCACCATATAATTTGTAGCACTGTTTTACCATACTGTAGTTTTTTTTCCGTAATACGGAGTATGTTACAATCTGTATATTTTGGTGGACTTTACTGGACTGTAAATTTGCATCCGCCGACATTACTAGCAAGGTTTGTTGAGCAATACCTTCCCTTCCCTGTTAACATACCTGCTGGTAAATTGATGTACGAAGACGCAACAGTAGCCCTAGCAGCGTATCATAGAGAGGATGCAGCACGCAACATTTTCGCTGTGGCAATGGTGCAAAGCAGAGAAAGGAACAAACGAGGAGTGCACGTACTTGCACGAGCATGGCCATCTTCCTTTCCGCTGTCGGGCAGGTTACAGTCCAATTCAGTTTTTCGGGGTAGCTATCTATCCATCTATCTACTCGTAGTACTCCGTAGGCAGCAATTGCAAAACGCACACGCAAAGGCACGATCGAATCAAAGAGAGGCCGTCACTCAGGTCATACTGCGTGCACTGATCTCCATGCGTGTCTCCCGGGGGACGACGACGAAGCAGCACGCACTCGCAGCTGCTGGAAGCCTCGCCATGGAAGCCGGGATTCGCGGGCGGCGATCTGACGGGATTTACAGAAGCTACAGCTCTTCGTTAGATGTGTATAAGAGACAGCA
>OAMR01000052.1:628138-652941 GCA_900205405.1 Echinochloa crus-galli
TTATTGATATAAAATCTTCAAAAATGCCTTAAATTTGACTATATTTTCACAATTTTTTTTGAATAAGACGAGCGGTCAAACTTGTGATTGAAAAAGTCAAACGACCTATATTTTGGAACGGAGGGAGTACAATTTAGAGTGGAGAGAAGGGACATTTTGGAACGACCTACACAACTTTGAGTATAAAGCAGCATTCACCCACTAATATTCATTCCACTAATTTCTACTAGTTGGCGATCAACCATGGGCTTTTGGGACGAGGCAAGGGACATGATGGAACTCAAGTGATGACATATTTGCTTCATTCTTTGGTCCACCAGCATGTTGGAGGGACAAGGTGGAGGATGCAACTAAGGATACGTGTGCCTCGGCAGCCAAAGAGAATGCTTGCACACGCGGAAAGATGTAGTCAAGTTAACATTTACTTATTCAATTTGAAACCACTTTAATATGCCTTTTCAAATTGCAAAGGCAAAAAGGCCGATGCATGATGTAAACAAGTAATCCAATTTATCTTCACATTATTACAAATGGTACATGTTTTTAGAGAAATTCAAATATGGCTTAGATCTATCTACACCTCAGTTATCTATTCATTTGTAATCGTAGAAAAGCCTAAGAAATTACACAAGCAAAACCACTTATCTCTCAAGTCAAAATGATAGACATGTACATAGAGAATGGTAGGCCCTGTTTGGCAGAGCTCCCAGAGCTGATTCTCTGGTGAATCCAGGAGGAGCCCTGCCAAACAATTTTCCACAGAGAAGCGATTCTTTGCTAATTTCGTGAAGTGATTATCTGAAATGAACTAAGGGGCTGAGAGCGGAAAAAAGTAGCTTCTCCTGATTCTGTGAAGTGATTCTCCATCCTGATTTTGATAGTTTATGATAGAGAATCAAAGAGAATCACTTTCAGCCATAAAATTACTTCTCTCGGAGAATCAGCTCCCATAGAGAATCAGAATCATGTGGAGCTCTACCAAACATGCCCTAAATTTGCACGTGTAAGGATATTCACACATATCGGAAACAGTTTTCTTTAAAAAAAGAGTCAATTTGTACAAATAGTGCACTCTTCTGACAAGGACATAGACAAAAGGCATGCATATATTTGGATTGATGGCAAGCCTGCCGTAGAGTCTGCGCTAGCAAGGTTTTGAATTGCTGGTGCAGGAGAGCCGACCAAAGCTAGTTCAGCAGGGCAACGAACGCCCCCAACATAACCAACTGAACTCTGGTTCAGCATACTCCCTCCGTCCTGCAATAACAGGCCATTTAGCATTTAAATTTTGTCCCATAAAGAATGTTCATTTAGCTTTTAGAGATGTACACATTAATATAAAAGTGCATAGAGAAACGTAAAAGTGCATAGAGAAATACATAGAGCCAATCAAATAGCTAGTTAATGCTACTTTTATAACTCCAATGAGGGGTAACATGGTCGTTTATCATGACTACTAATTTGCCTGATATTTTCCAAAACGGCCTGATAAATTTGTATCGATCATTGCGCTTCACCATATAATTTGTAGCACTGTTTTACCATACTGTAGTTTTTTTTCCGTAATACGGAGTATGTTACAATCTGTATATTTTGGTGGACTTTACTGGACTGTAAATTTGCATCCGCCGACATTACTAGCAAGGTTTGTTGAGCAATACCTTCCCTTCCCTGTTAACATACCTGCTGGTAAATTGATGTACGAAGACGCAACAGTAGCCCTAGCAGCGTATCATAGAGAGGATGCAGCACGCAACATTTTCGCTGTGGCAATGGTGCAAAGCAGAGAAAGGAACAAACGAGGAGTGCACGTACTTGCACGAGCATGGCCATCTTCCTTTCCGCTGTCGGGCAGGTTACAGTCCAATTCAGTTCTTCGGGGTAGCTATCGATCTACTCGTAGTAGGCAGTAGCTAGGTAAAGATGAAAGGCAGCACTTGCAAAACGCGCACGCAAAGGCACGATCGAATCAAAGAGGCCGTCACTCGATCAGGTCATACTGCGTGCACTGATCTCCATGCGTGTCTCCCGGGGGACGACGACGAAGCAGCACGCACTCGCAGAGAGGAGAGCAGGGAGCTGGAAGCAAGCATGGAAGCCGGGATTCGCGGGCGGCGATCTGACGGGATTTACAGAAGCTACAGCTCTTCGTTCGAACGAAATTCACAGTGGCGTCTACTGCATGCCGCTGCTGCCTTCAGAAATCAGAATTCAGAAACGTACTGCTCTCCATTTCGATCCACGCCAGGACGCCAACGCCAAATATCAAGCGAACTGTACTGTACTGCACCGTGCTACTACCAGTACGCAGGCTGCAGTGAACCGAAGAAAAAGCCGGCCGAGGCGACGGTGGTGTGTGTGTGGTGTGGTTGCTGGGGCTCTGTCTCTGAGTTGAAGTGCGTCAACTCTGACAGTGCCAGCTGAGTGTTTGATGGCTGCGGCTGTGTTTAGTTCCAGGGGGTGTTCACTTCTTGAAAATATAGGGTAAAAATTTGATAAAAATATTCCATCAAATACTGTAACGCACTGTATCACTTTTTATTTATTTATGATAATAAATAAACAAAAACGCGTCCGTTAGATGTGACATTTTCACCGAGCTTTCTTTTCCACTATTTAAAACTAAACACACCCCATGTCAGTTTGTCACCGCGCCCGTCGGATTCTGCGAAAGCGCCTCAGCAGCTCACACGCAGACGCAGGCTCCTCTACTGAATGACATGTAGCTTGCGGCAACGGCCACACGTAACGCAGCCGCACTGTGTCACTAGGCGTCACCGCTGCTGCTTCATGTCAGCCTGTCGCTGCACCTTGCCACCCTGCAGCATTCCTGCTGCTGGCAGCCTGCTGCGGTCAACCTGGGCCACGCACATATCTCTCCCGTGGAGGTGGAGCCCGTGGTCTCTTCTCTTACCAGGCTGGGCTGTAACCACTGAAAGCCCACCCATTGTCCAACATGCGATCGACCGGGCCGAGAGGGAGGAGGGCCCATCGTTTGGGCCGGGCGCCTCCATTTCCTCTACTTTTTCCGTCTCAACTCTCGCAAAGTGTGAGGACTGATCAAACTGCTCGCCGGAGGCTCCTGCTCGTCGGCGGCAAGCCGGCAGCGCAGCGTGCTTACTACGCAACATCCTCCACCTTCCTATGGCCTAGGCGGCGGCGCGGTTATGGCCACCGCAAATCCTGCAGGGGTGGTGTCCCTCTCCCTGCAATGGCAACACCAGCAGCCGGACCTGCTCCGCCTGGTGGACGCGCTCTGCGCCTCGGGCCGCGCCGCCGAGGCGCACCACCGGGTCTCCCTCCTCCTCCTCCCCGGCGCGTCCCGCGTTGACGCGCGCGCCGCCGACGCCCTCCTGCGCCGCCTCCTCCGCGCCCGCGCGCCCCTCCTCACGCTCCGCCTCGTCCAGGCCGCCGCGCTCGTCCCCTCGCTCCCCAACTACAACCGCCTCCTCGCCGCGCTCTGCCGCGCCGACCCGCCGCCGCTCCACGTCCTCCTCGCGCACCGCCTCCTCCTCCGCATGCGCGTGGCTCCCACCGCTGCGTCCTACGCCGCGCTCCTCGACGGCTACGCGCGCGTCCCCGACCCGTGCGCCGCGCGGAAGCTGCTCGACGAAATGCCCGAGCGCGGGCTGGTTCCCAGCTCCCTCGCGCGCTCGTTCCTCGTCAAGGCGTTACTCCGCGCCCGCGACGTCGACGCGGCAATGAAACTCGTCGACAACAATCTCTGGCCGACCTTGGCGGATACCATGGACGGCCATCGACGTGGTGAGGACCAGGAGGTCACAAATGCCGCGTTCGCCAACCTCGTGCAGTGCCTGTGCAATGAGGGGTTCTTCCACGTCGTCTTCCGGATCGCAGAGGAGATGCCACAGAGGCAGTGCCGTGTGGGCGACGAGTTCGCCTATTCCCAGATGATCGACTCGCTGTGCCGGGCAGGGCAGCACCATGGCGCGTCCAGGATCGTGTACATCATGAGGAAGAGGGGTCTGTGCCCAAGCGCCGTCTCCTACAACTGCATTGTTCACGGGCTCTGCACCAGCCCAAAGCCTGGGGCGTGCCTGAGGGCACACCAGCTTGTGATGGAAGGCGTGCATTTTGGGTATCGCCCGAGGGAGGTGACATATAAGGTGCTCGTGGACGAGCTGTGCCGGGAGAATGAGCTCGCCAAGGCCAAGGATGTCCTGGAGCTGATGCTACAGCCCACCATCCAGTGTGGCCAGGACGAGGGTGGAGATGCTTCTGGTGAGGAGACAAGGACAAGGATATACAATGTGTTTCTTGGAGCCCTGCGTGCTGTGGACAACCCAAGTGAGCAACTTGGCGTGCTTGTGTCCATGTTGCAGGCTGGATGCAAGCCGGATGTGATCACCATGAACACTATCATCCATGGCTTCTGCAAGTCTGGAAGGGCCCAGGAGGCGAGGAGGATCCTGGACGACATGCTCAATGGAAAGTTTTGTGCTCCTGATGTTGTCAGCTTCACCACACTCATATCTGGATACCTGGATGCCGGTGATCATGCAGAAGCCCTCAATGTGCTGCACACTTTGATGCCTAGGCGCCGGTGCGCGCTCTGCGCCTCGGGCCGCGCCGCCGAGGCGCACCACCGGGTCTCCCTCCTCCTCCTCCCCGGCGCGTCCCGCGTTGACGCGCGCGCCGCCGACGCCCTCCTGCGCCGCCTCCTCCGCGCCCGCGCGCCCCTCCTCACGCTCCGCCTCGTCCGATGCCAATAATGTTGCAGCTGATTCTGTGACTCATACTGTGGTGATCAAAGGGCTCTGTGATGCGGGGCAGCTCGAGAAGGCAAAGGAATTCTGGGACAATGTCATCTGGCCATCAGGGATACATGATGATTATGTGTACAGTGCAATCTTCAGAGGTCTCTGCAAACAAAGGAAACTGGATCAGGCATGCGATTTCTTGTATGAATTAGTGGATTGTGGGATTGCTCCCAGTGTAGTTTGCTACAATATACTCATAGACGCTGCATGCAAGCAGGGATTGAAGAAGCTAGCATATCAGTTAGTCAAGGAGATGAAAAGAAATGGCCTAGCACCGGATGCTGTAACTTGGAGGATTCTTGGTAAATTGCATGACTACGAAGAGGAAGAACAAGATAGGAACCAGCTTCCAACGGCTGATGTGGGTCGAAGTTCTGCAGATGACAGAGTGGAGCCTCTCGTCTTGACTAAAGAGATGCCTTTGCTGCCACCTTTTTCCTCATCCAGAAATATCTATGAAGTTAATGAGAATAATAGCACTGCTGAGATTAAGCAAGAGGCTGGTTATTTAACAGATATGGCTAGTAATAACAAAGCTGAGTCCAAGGTTGGATACTCAACAAAAATGACTGGACGAACTACCGAATAATACTAATCCAACAAAGGGAACAGCAATTGACAAGGGTGATTTAACATGGGGAGATGGCCTTAAGAAGCCAGAAAATCAACCTATAATAAGAGAACCACTCTCTAGATTGGCCAAAAAGGTGTTTGGAATACTTTAGAAGAGGTGTTGCTTCTATTCATCCCTGGAGACTAGTTTGGAGGGCAACAGATCTGCGAACTGAAACTCTTCAGTTAGATTGTGTCGGCAACTTCAAGTAGGCATACAACTCTTTTTTGCTCACGAAGAATTCATGTCATTGGAAACTAAAATGTCCAGAAACATAGGTACCTGTACAGCCCAATTTGCTCTTTTTAGTCTTCAGTTGTAATGTGATATATATCATATTATCATGTATCGATTCAAGGTTTTTGATTATCTAGGTGAGAGGCAATAGCATAGCAATATGAATTGCTGCTCCATGTTATGTATCTCTTTGCTTCAAAGGGGATTGCCAGCTTTTTAACAAGCTGCGGTATGTGAAGCAGGAGTTGAGATGTGGATTCCCAGTCAATTCAACAAATATGTTCAATTCATTTCATGTTTCCATCAGTTTTCAATTATATTTGTGTTATAACTTAGCAGTTTTTCTAATTCATAAATACAATTATATGGATCCATCATAGTTCATATTCTTCAATTTGTTTGCAGGGTTGCATAATTTGTACCCAGTCTACAGTAATCCTATTTTACTGAGTCAATAACTCTGAAACAATAGCTGTTAAGAGCGTGGGGCACAAACGGTTTGAAGTAGTAAAAATAGCAGCAGCACTCTTACAAAAAGTATCCACGGGAACTCCAAATGAATTCCCTCCACATCATGTTTTATAGCCTTCCACCTCCAGCTCCTGTTAAACATGAGCCTAAAATCCTTTTCTAACTGTGGATTGTACTGTGGATTTTATAGGTTTGAGCATTTTCTGCCACAGAAATCTATGTCTTCCACTCTTCCTTATGCTGTACTTATCCTATGCACATTCAATATGTAGCTCTGATCCAATCCAATATAGGGACGTATGTCTTCCTTATGCTGTACTCCGTACTTATCCTATGCACATTCATTATGTAGCTCTGATCCATTTTCTCTGCTTATTTTGTAGCTCTGATCAGGCCTTTTCTACGATCCATTTTGCAGCTTGGTTTCACTCCTATTTGTTGCACCCGTATAGCTTCATTCCTTGTTGCACCCGTTTAGCTTCTTTCCTAACTTAGCTGTTTTAGCAAGAAAGGTTTGCAACCGATGCCATCAGCGACCATTCAGCAAATTTGGATGGCATTAGCCAATCACTTCCAGAAAGCCTACTCCAAATAAATCAGAGAAGGCAACCAGAATTTAGACAGCGATGATAATTTACACAGATGTATGACCTTTGGCGAGTAAAAAGGATAAATGATAGAAATCCGAAACATTACATCCTCCATTCACAACACAAATCAGAAGTTGAGGCGACCAAATATAAGGATTCTTCAAATTAACCATCCGAAGTTTACCACAGCATAACCTGAGAAGATGGGTGCAAATGGCTACGGGTACAAGTATCAAAATTCAACACTTCAAAACTAAGATATAAGTGGAATGCACTCTAATCTTCCTCCTCGCCCTCGTTCTCGGCGATGTTGAAGTACCGGAGCTCATAGACGCTGCGGTCCTTGTTGGCTGCAATCACACGTAGCCAATCCCGCACGCTGTGCTTCTTCAAGTACTTCTTGGTCAAGTACTTCAGATACCTGATAAAAAAAGGGAGTTGATTCAATCAGAATAAAATGAACTAGTTACAATCGTTAACAAATGAATGTTGCATGGTAAAAAAGGCTCTTAACTGAAGACATCAAGTGTGTTCAGTTCAGGTAGGTAGAATGTAAGAAAAATACTATGTTCATATATGTCAGTCGAAAGATTGAAACTACACTAACCATAATGTTCCAAGCATAAAAATAACAATGGTACAGCTCAATAAGTAACATGACAACTGCTATGCCTATGCTACGAATTCCAATGGCTGACGAAAATTGAAATTATGAAAAACACATAAAACACTGCACACAAATGCTAAAATTATCAAAACACTGGCTTTCCATTTGAAACCACACAGTATTAAAATAGATAATAATATAATGAGTCAAAGTCTGCAGTCATTGAAGCATCTAAGTTAATGACGAATGTAACTACTACACACCGAAAAATTCAAAACGTACAACAGGCAACAGCTGAGTTGCGAATCACATAACAGAACAGAAAAATGGACCAACCAAACCACCTACACAACAGTGACCTTGCAATATCATGAATAGAGCAGAGACTACACAGATCTACACAAGGATAATGACGCCCTGGGGCGGTAACAGAACGCAAGCAGCGTGAAGCAGGTAGGCGTGGTATACCTCTTGGAGAAGGCCCCGTCGGAGGTGACGGTGACCTTGGTCTTCTCGCGGGAGACGGTGACGGAGTCGCCGAGGTTACCGGCCTTGCCGCCGGCGACCTTGATGCGCTCCTGCAGGAACTTCTCGAGCGAGGCGATCTCCATGATCTTGTCCTCAACGGGCTTGGTGCAGTCGATCGTGAAGGCGACCGACCCCTTCTTCTTCCCCGCGGCCGCGCCGCCCTTCGCCGCCACCACGCCGCGAGCCATCTCCCCTTCCCTCCGGTGGTGCTCGGGTGGGTCGTGAGGTGTGGCGGCTAGGGTTTTCCGAGACGAGAGAAGGGGTCGATGCGGCTGGTGACATATATATAGCCCACGTGGGCTGCCATTCGAGTGCGGCGAGTTGGCGGGCCGGTTTCCTGGAGCTGAGTGATTTGGTGGTTGGGCCGGACTGTCCAAGAGGACAGACATATGAGTTTGCTATGGGCCGTTGCGTTCGGACGATCCAAGTTAAGCCCAGTAGAATTGAGCACTCAAATTTTTGGTTGGGCTTCCTACCTGCGTTCTTTTAACAGATTGAAACGGCCCACTGGTATAACATTTCAGTAATTTTTCCCTTTTGGGGGTCTTATGGAAGTTCTTTCCTCTGAGTGTTTTGGTTCCAGAAAGATTTTTTTTATGAAACTCAAGGAAGAATTTTTCGAAGAGGATTTGGTTTCAACGAAGATGTTAAGGAGCCTAAATACGTGATGTCCGGTGTTCATTTTTCTCAAAACTAAACTGTTCAATTTTTGGAATTTTTCTCTAGTACTGCACTGCTAGCTTCACAAGCTCTGTTGCACACAGCTTATACGGCTGCTTTGTGTGTTAACCACGAAGCAAATTAAGTTATTGTGCAAAAAAAAAATTGCAGATGAAACCCAAACTGCTCAAGGCACTAGTATCATTTTCCTGAATCTGAATAACATACTACAGTTCTGTCAACATCTGTTTGACTCACAGTTGCACAATTTACTGCACTTTGCTGATCAGAAACTCTCACGTTCTGAATTTCTCTCCGCGTCAATGATTGAATGATTCATTGTACATTCTGCAGGGAACAGCAAAGAAAACGCAGGCCACGGAATAAAAGAGTGGAAAAGTGTATTTTGGCATCCACAGGTGGTGTTATTGCAGAATCGTATCATCGTCATCATCAGAGACACAGAACAAGAACTAAGAATATCTCAAGATACATTACTTCCAAGATAGCACAATAAGAAAAAAAAACAAGAAAGAATTAACTGTCGCTACCAACAAAAGGTACTAAAGAAGAACAAATTAATTGATAACACGAGGAGGGTCTCGATCGACCTCCTGCTGCTGCCTGCTGGGGCTGGCTATGGCTCATGTCCTTGGTTCTTGCAATCTTGCAGCAGCAGCAGCGCCATGGCCTATGGCCAGGCAGGCACCAGCAGCTATTGTATCTCCAAATCTGTATGATGCTTATGCAGCTTCAGCTAAATTACCTATCCTAAACACATGTATCGATCCTTGGTTGGTTCAATTCATCAATTCAGGTCATGGATTCCCAGTACCTTCCCGGCCTGCCCTTCAACTGAATCCCTATACGTACGTACGACTAAAGATTGAAAGCAATGCAGCAGAGCTAAGCTCATCATGGTGGATATGATCGATCAGTTGTCGCCGGCGTTGGCGTCCTTGGACTGTTGGTCGCCGAAGATGCGGTCGCGGAAGTCCTGGACCATGAGCGGCAGGCCCTTGGTGAGCGGGATCTTGGGCTCCCAGCCCAGCAGGTCCTTGGCGCGGCTGATGTCGGGCTTGCGCTTGTGCGGGTCGTCGGCGGTGTTGGGCCGGAACTCGATGCGCGCGTTGGGGTCGATGGTGTCCTGCACCACCTTGGCCAGCTCCAGCATGGTGAACTCGCCGGGGTTCCCCAGGTTGAAGGGCCCCACGTGCTCACCCTCCATCAGCTTCATCAGACCCTCAACCTGCACGAAGTAATCGCATCAGTAATCGTAATTTTAAAAGACATGAACCACAAATGACGAGTGAATCGGTAATCGCATCAGTAATCGATGCATGTAAAAGGAGGGTCGAAAGGACATTGTTCTGGCCCAGACGTTGAAGTAAGGGATCGTTCGAACGTGCAACAGTGCCAGACAGAAACAGCTCCAGCTTTGACGAGGGAGGCGAAGCCATGTCGGCAGTAATGCAAGCAACCACCAACCAGTCTGGAAAGCAAGGTGGTGAGGTGGCAGCAGCAGCAGCAGCAGCACCTAACCTGACTAATGCGTGGTCCAAACTGAATCCGATCCTGTGCAACAAGAACTAGGCTGTACCCACTGACCAGTGCTTGCATAATCGCATTGCATTGCAAGCCCTCCGTACCAAGGCAGTTTCTAGCACAGTAGCACTAGATAGTTGCTTTGCGTTGAAGCAGCAGGCAACAACAGGATGGACCAGGGGCTAGTAGGAGTAGGATGCTGCTGGCATTTAGTGGCAGTGAGGCCCAGCAGCTAGCAGGCCCAACTAACCCAGCCAAACGGGTCCGTATCAACAACATGGCCATTTCGTTTTCTTTCTTTTCCTAGGGTCATGTCCGAAAGGCCCGCCATGGTGGTCCATCCGTCAATCGCCACGAAAAAGTTTGTTCAGGCTCTCCCTCTCTTCGCGTGCCGTTGGGAGCACGGGCCGTCCACATCAACACCAACGGCAGCCTATTACCATGCAGTTTACTTACTGTTTGCAACATCAATCCACAGTACCCCAATTCACCACCCCTACCTACTATAGCTTATAGTATTATTAGCTGCGTCTCTGGAAACGCGAAAGGCTTTGTTGCTGCTACTGTACGTACGTATCTTGTGGTTGCAGGCTTGCATGCTCGCTGAGCACGCTGTAAACTGTAAACAATGGAAGAAAGCTTGTTGCAGAACTGCATCTCAAGCAACAGCATACGTACTTAGGATGTACAGTATGTATGGGATCGATGAGCCAATGGGCTGGATGCGTTTGCTTGCAGGAGGAAAAGACAGAGGGCCTGCCAATTGATTCGCTTGCTTCTTTGGAGTAGCTATAGCTAATGGGATCCTGAACTGAAAGGGAGAGCTTACCAGATCGGAGACGTACTGGAAGCTCCTCGTCTGCTTGCCGTCGCCGTACACCGTCAGGGGCTCCTTCCTCAGCGCCTGCACACACACAAATCAGTCAGAATAGATCGAAACCAGTACGTGGTTGCCATTGCCAGCGGTTAGTGCATTTCGCGGCAAAAACAACGCAAATTTTTTTTGATCGAGCTGGCCGGGACAAACAAGCTAGTTGTGCCATACAATGTGTGTGTGTGCCTGTATGTATGTGTGTGTACGTATGTATGTACGTACGTACGTACGTACGTATGTATGTATGCATGTATGTATGTATGTATGTACGTACGTACGTATGTACGTACGTACGTGCGTACGTATGTATGTATGTATGTATGTATGTATGTATGTATGTATGTATGTATGTATGTATGTATGTATGTATGTATGTATGTATGTATGTATGTATGTATGTATGTATGTATGTATGTATGTATGTATGTATGTATGTATGTATGTATGTATGTATGTATGTATGTATGTATGTATGTATGTATGTATGTATGTATGTATGTATGTATGTATGTATGTATGTATGTATGTATGTATGTATGTATGTATGTATGTATGTATGTATGTATGTATGTATGTATGTATGTATGTATGTATGTATGTATGTATGTATGTATGTATGTATGTATGTATGTATGTATGTATGTATGTATGTATGTATGTATGTATGTATGTATGTATGTATGTATGTATGTATGTATGTATGTATGTATGTATGTATGTATGTATGTATGTATGTATGTATGTATGTATGTATGTATGTATGTATGTATGTATGTATGTATGTATGTATGTATGTATGTATGTATGTATGTATGTATGTATGTATGTATGTATGTATGTATGTATGTATGTATGTATGTATGTATGTATGTATGTATGTATGTATGTATGTATGTATGTATGTATGTATGTATGTATGTATGTATGTATGTATGTATGTATGTATGTATGTATGTATGTATGTATGTATGTATGTATGTATGTATGTATGTATGTATGTATGTATGTATGTATGTATGTATGTATGTATGTATGTATGTATGTATGTATGTATGTATGTATGTATGTATGTATGTATGTATGTATGTATGTATGTATGTATGTATGTATGTATGTATGTATGTATGTATGTATGTATGTATGTATGTATGTATGTATGTATGTATGTATGTATGTATGTATGTATGTATGTATGTATGTATGTATGTATGTATGTATGTATGTATGTATGTATGTATGTATGTATGTATGTATGTATGTATGTATGTATGTATGTATGTATGTATGTATGTATGTATGTATGTATGTATGTATGTATGTATGTATGTATGTATGTATGTATGTATGTATGTATGTATGTATGTATGTATGTATGTATGTATGTATGTATGTATGTATGTATGTATGTATGTATGTATGTATGTATGTATGTATGTATGTATGTATGTATGTATGTATGTATGTATGTATGTATGTATGTATGTATGTATGTATGTATGTATGTATGTATGTATGTATGTATGTATGTATGTATGTATGTATGTATGTATGTATGTATGTATGTATGTATGTATGTATGTATGTATGTATGTATGTATGTATGTATGTATGTATGTATGTATGTATGTATGTATGTATGTATGTATGTATGTATGTATGTATGTATGTATGTATGTATGTATGTATGTATGTATGTATGTATGTATGTATGTATGTATGTATGTATGTATGTATGTATGTATGTATGTATGTATGTATGTATGTATGTATGTATGTATGTATGTATGTATGTGTGCCTGCTTTACAATTGGCCAATATGATGCAAAAGGATGGATTACTAGCAGGCGGGAGTAGCTCGATCGTAGGAAAGATGTATACACCATATATCATCATCGATGGAGCCATGTGACTCGTGCTAATAATAACAACCACAACCTCTCGTTTCCTATCTCCCTAGCTGTACTGCTTGCTTTCACGTGTGGATTAGGTGCCGGCATCTGGTTCTGCTGGTGCGTGTGTGTGCAGGTCGCAACTGGATGTGCTCCGACCCATCGTTAAGTTTCTTCGTGTCTCAATCACGATCAGGTCATGTCAAGCTTTGCATCATCAGTGAGTGGCCGGGGGTGACTCGTGTCAGGTTTCAAGCGAAAGGAAGTTTGTATGCAGGTTGGTGGCCACGTGATGCGGGATTTTTTTCTTCTTCTTCGAGGATTAGTGATGCAGGATAAATTAACAAACCAACGCTTAAATTTTGCTTGTTTTGTGTCCCCTAGTAAAAAAAAAACTTAAACCCCACAGAAAACTACAGTGAAGGTTAGTTGTACTGAACAATTGGACGATGGTTTTGTTATCAAACTAATTGTGTAATCTCACAAACTATATATGACAAAATTACTATATGGTAGCCCGTCGGTTGTATAAACAGGGAGCGGAGACTAGGTCGTCAGGGGAGTAATAATGCAAAGCGGTTAGAGAGGGCGAGACAAGGTGTGCATGAAGCTTGCATTTGACGAAACGCAATTGTTACCTGAGCGACGAAGTTGCTGACGACGCGGCCGTCGTCGATGCACATGCGCGGCCCGTAGGTGTTGAAGATCCGAGCAATCCGAACCTGCATGTGCATGCCGCCAAAAGGTTCATTAGTAGCCTGCTCTAATTAGCTTAGTTTAATCCTATGCATGATGCTCTCTGATTGCTCTATCGCACACAGCTAGACCTAGAAAGACCTCGTTCGCAGAGTCTATCATTGTTTTTCATCTTTTTTTTAATCTTATTAGAGTTAGAATCTAGCAGTAATTTTTAACTGATGAATGAATAGTAAAACTCCGGATGATCGAGTGCTGAATGATTAAAGCGTCCCGGTCGGCGTGCAACGAACCTCGAGGTTTGCGCCGCGGTGGTAGTCCATGGTGAGCGTCTCCGCCGTGCGCTTCCCCTCGTCGTAGCAGCTCCGAACACCTGCATCAATCGATGATCTCCTCCATCATTCATGTATTGAATTTGGATCAAACAAAAGTATAACCAAATTCGATCCAACTGATGATCTAAACGGCAAAGGAAGAAGTACCGACCGATTGGGTTGACGTTCCCCCAGTAGGTCTCGACCTGCGGGTGCTGCAGCGGGTCGCCATAGACCTCGCTGGTGCTGGTGAGCAGGAACCTGGCCCCGACGCGCTTGGCGAGCCCCAGCATGTTGAGCGTGCCGACGACGTTGGTCTTGATGGTCTTGACGGGGTTGTGCTTGTAGTGCACGGGCGACGCCGGGCACGCCAGGTGGTAGATCTGGTCCACCTCCAGCAGGATGGGCTCCACCACGTCGTGCCGGATCATCTCGAACCGCGGGTTCCCGCCGTGGTGGAGCACGTTCTCCTTGCGCCCCGTGAACAGGTTGTCCACCACGATCACGCTGTCGCCGCGGGCCAGCAGCCGGTCCACCAGGTGGCTCCCCACGAACCCGGCGCCGCCGGTCACCACCACGCGGAGCCCCTTGCGCTTCAGCCCCAGCGGCACGCGACCAAGGCCAAGGCCAAGGGCGGCGCGGGCGGGCGACCTGTATAGCGACGGCGACGAGCTGCTGCTGTAGTGCCGCGCCGCGAGGCCCACCGCCGCGAGGTGCGCCGCCGATGATGTTGATCCACCGGAGGTGGTGGAGTGCGGCGCGAGGAGGAAGACGAGCGAGGCGAGAGCCATGCCGAGGAGGGTGAACAGCAGGCGCTGCTCGCCCATCACGTACCGCAGCGGACGCGCCAGCACCGGCGACCCCCTTCTGTGCGGCGGCTTCGACGCGGCCAGCTCGTCCGCCACCGCCGCCTCCGCCTGCAGCGCGTCGTGGCCGCGGCGGTAGATCAGCTCCGATGATGAGGAGCCCGCGCCGGCGGCCATGGACGACGACATCATGGCCGCGCGCGGCTCCTCCTCCGGCCTTCGATCTGCGCGCAAGGGCGGGCGGGCGTGTGGTGGTAGATGGCCGATGATGATGCGGTGGCGGGCGACCGGGGCGCGCGGCTCGCTTAATTTGCGTGGGAGCGAGTCGTCGTCGAGAGGCGAGACTGTATTTGAGGAAGGAGGGTGCGGCCTCATCGCGGGAGAATATTTAACTATTTGCCATCGTTACGGGAGGCACTCTTTGAGATGCCAGTTTTAGGATGACCAATACACATTTGTCATTCTTGCGCTGGGCCTCTCTACCTTTTGCCATTTTTGCTGACGTGGCACGCCAGGTCGGACCGCCAGCGTGGACTGGACCAAGACGCGGCACGTGAAAAGACCATGGTGCCCTTGCCTCCTTCACAGTTAGCCGTCCATTCCTCTTCCTTCTATCACCGACGTGTGGGACCCGTACGTCAGGTCATCTTCAACCTCCCTCCCCAGGCTCCTGCCCTGTCGCCTCCCCCTCACCTTCCTCTCCACCTTCTTCCCTCTCTCCCTCGCCCCACCGCGCCAATCAACCCCAGCCTTTCCTGCCTCCATATGCAGCCCCCATGGGCGCCTGCTTCTCCTCCGCCTCCGCTGCCGCCCCCGCCGCCGGCGCCGCCGCCGAGCGCCGCCCGTCCAGGAAGCGCGGGAAGAGGCGTCGCGCCGCCGGGGCTTCGCCGGAGGCCGCCACCAATGCGGCGGCGCCGGTCCCCGCTGACCCCATCTCGCTGTACCCAGCGACGTGAGCACCATCGCCAGCCCCTGGTGCCGCCCCACGCCACCAATCCCGCCGGGCTGCCGTGGAGAGGAAGCGGAGGACTGGCCACTGCGTGGTACGGGTTGGTGAGTCGAACTGCCATCGTTGTAGCAGCCGGCTCGTCGATGGGTGGAGGAGCGGCCACCTCCGACGCGGACCACCCCGCCATGCGGGTGGCGTGATAGGGAACGAATTGCTTCTGGATTGCCTCCAGCCGGCTTGCGGTGGTTCTGACGCTTCGAAGTCATGGTGTCGAAGCGGGTGGTGGCCGTCATCGTCGACGAGGAGCGGTCGTGTCGGCCGTGGTCGTGGTGATGGAGGGGCGCGCGCACGCTCGCCGGTGTCCTGTGGTGGGACGCGGAGGCGAGGACCACGAGGAGTGCCTCCCGTAACACGATGGCAAATAATTAAATATCCCCATCGCGGGAGGGAGATGGCAAGTTAGGTGTGGGCTCCCGGGCGGACGCGTGGGCCGGGAGAACCCATCGGGCCGCCCGCGTGGACCCGTGATTGGCGCGGGAAGCCCACGCACGCAGCTCGACCCTCGATGTGGCCGAAATTGCCGAGCCTGCCATCCATCCATGGTCGTTGCTTTGACTAGGACGACATTACTATATGCTATGAGTACCAAAATGCAGTGAGTGATGACCCAGTCGTGGTGCCCACCATGGCACCATATGCAACTGGCCTCACTATACGTAGCTCTAATAATTTCAGTGGTTTTCTAGTTAACGTTACATGACGTGCTTAGTCTATGGTAGCTTTGGACCTAGGAGTAGATTTTTTTTTCTTTCTCTTCCTTTTTTCCTTCTTGAGGTGTGTGCCATTGGCATGTGACTTAGTTCTAAGCAAAAAGAGACTGGCACTCAAACGACACCAGATGATCCTTCTAACCTAGTAGTAGCTGCGAAATACATAGATAATTTAATTACCGGTCATGTCGGTCGGTGGTGATACTAGAATTGTGCCAATTGTAAAACTCAGGGTAGGCGCCTTTGTCAAAGCTAAGTATGGCTTCATGTTTGTGATGCACTTACCAGTTCGTCTGCTGTCAATATCATCCCTTTGAACATGATTTTTTTTCACATACGTAATGCATATGGTTTATAGTGCTTAAACGTTCAACTGAGAGAGACTCGGCACTACGGCTGCTTGAGACATGATTGCTTAAGTTGGAAGTTATAGGGTAAATACAGATGACGACATGTGTATTGATGGAGATCGATTGGAGAGGAATCGAGATGGGAGGACCGGTTCGTGCCATCGTAATAGGGCACAACCTAAGGAACCCACAAAATATCTCGTATATATGGAGCGTACGTATTTGATAAGTACGTTTCGAATAGTACGATTTTGTAGTTAAAGCTTTGGCAACATAGCAAATAACATAGCTTCGCAGCTGATATACGATATGTTTAAATACATACATAGCAAAATAATATATGTAAAAGAGTTAAAATAACAAAAATAATTTGAAACGAAAGAAGTACTAGATGGTAACAAAAGATGACATGTTATCCCACCATGTTATATTTGTGATACGATAGTATACCAGCTGGATTCATTATAGTTTGCAGATGGGATGAAGAGCAGAGACGCCTTATTTTGGAAGGTAGTATAGGCACTAAGCACAAAGGACAACGTCAACGAGGCGAGCTCCGATCCTGTACTACGTGATCCTTTGGCCACGTATACACGGATGGCGGTGGATCATCCCTGCGTACTACAGTTGCGACCTGCTGGAGCTCGATCGATCGGGCCATCATCTGCATACGTATACATGCAGATGCAGGGAAGGCTCTGCTCGTGCTCCCACCCACGTATGATGTTGCGTCCGTCTCGTGCAGGTGCAGGCCTTTATTTACTGCGCACCTCCCGTCGTCGTCGTTGCTGGCTTGCTTTGCTTGCGTTGGCAAATTATAATAAATAAACCGGCCGGGAGATAGATCGAGGGCGGTTTGGTCGTCGGCGGCAGGCCGGCCGGACGTAGCATTGGATATGATGATGGATCATATAGGTGCGCGCGCGCAGATATGATCGACGATGCACCGAAAAGCCATGGAGCACGTACACGGGATGATCCGATCATCCATCCACCGGCCGGTACGTCGTCGATCATTTCATCCGTGATCCGCCGCCGCCTACCTGTACTGTCGGCGTACTTGGACGTGGAGTGATATGACAGTGCTTCGCGCCGCGTGCTTCCAAGTACCGTGCTTGCGAAGCTCGAAAACACGTACATAAAAATGGACACTTTTTCATTAAGACATTCGTTTCAATAACACAGACACACAAGTTTCAGCATATGCATCCTATTCATTTGCTTTCCACTTTGCAGGAGAAGGAAAACTAAGAGCATGCTTGGATCAGGGTGACTAGCCTCTTGCAAGAGCTAAACTTTCAAACATGTGAGGCTAAAGAAGGGCTAAAATTAGTCTTGAAGCTAACAAATTTTAGCTGCCCCACCCCCTACTAGCAAATTTTAGCCTCGAAACTAATTTTAGCCATTTTTTAGTCTCACATGTTTGAAAATTTAGCTCTTGCAAGAGGCTAAAATTAGTCAGTTAGTTTTAGTCACTCTGATCCAAACATACCCTAAAACACGGTGATTAAGAAAACCAAAGGCGAACTGCACTCACTCTGATCCAAACATACCCTAAAGCACGGTGATTAAGAAAACCAAAGGCGAACTGCACGAAAACGATCGAGCGCCAATTAATTCGTGGACCCGGACCGACGACGGGCCTCGCCGGAGGTCAGCTTCTCGTCTCCTTTTTGTCACGGCGAATTAGAATTAGGCACCACAAAGAAAACACAACTTGCGACGATGGCGACCCTGTCCTCCACCACACGCCAAATTAAACTTGATGCGGCAATGTCAGAGCTCGCCGGAAAACTTGCCGGTGGACGAGTCCAGAAGCTACGCCATCCATATATCGCCTGAAAACGAGGGCGACAGTGTCGGCACATACATCAGCACCACCGAAACCCACACAATGCGTGAGTAGGACGACGGAATAGTTTCCCAGCAATCTGAAGAAAGATACTACGGGGGTGTATAGTTTCCGAGAAAAGGTGAAGAGTGAAGTGAAAAAGTCACGTCGGACATTGTAGCACTTTTTGTTTGTTTGTGCTAAATATTGTCCTACCATGACCTAACTAGGCTCAAAAGATTCGTCTCGTCGTGTACATCAAAACCATATAACTAGTTTTTTTATTTACCCACGTTTAGTACTCCATGCATGAGAAGAGAGATTTGATGTGATAGGTAAGTAGTGAAGTTTGGAGAGAAAATTTTTGAAAGTGTGATGATTTGACCACGAGGTTAGGCTTGAGCTACCTCAACATGAACATCTAAACTATGACCAACCCCCCGCATTAAATAGCAAGTGCGATGATGCTATCAGAAAGACACGTACAGGTTGGTGTCACCAACATATGATGCACAGCTCTGGAGCTCTCAGGTCACTACAGCCAGTGAGCCAGGGTGTAAAAGGCTCGGTTGGTACGTGCTTGCATTGTGTACGTGTAGAACTATACTCCGGATCTGGAGTCTGGAAATAAAGTCCACACATACTAATAATGTAGTATTTACATTTCCGTCGTGTCAGTTCATGTGTTTTGCTCTTTTTGTGGATCTATGTTTGGCGGTGCAGTTAGGCAGACCGACCTGGGAAATTCAGCAAAAACTGCTGGGAATTCTTCGATCAGTCTTCATTGAAAAGGAAATGGAACGAGATGGTATGATATTCAATCGTCCACAGGCCATGTACGCACCATTTTCAGTTCTTCCTTTTGTTGGCGAAGTCTGACCGGCATCCTTGCTCTCATTTGCAGCAAAATGGTTAACCTTCCGGTGATTCCGGAACCGACAGTTCTGTGCAATCGTACCCGTCCTTTTCCATCTCACCGAAGAAGATGACGTGCCGCGACTCTTCAGACCGGTAAGCACATTGCTTGCCCCTTGTGCTGAGCTCTGCTCCTTCAGTCCTTCTGCTTCATGATTGATGCAGGATCAAGAAAGGCAAGTTGAGAAAGAGACAAGGGCGTTAGGCCGTTATGACTTGGTGGAAACAGTGATGGAGATTTGAACTGGGCCACGTCCCTCAATTATTTCCTTCCTCATGCGTCATCAGCGTAGAACTGCAGATCACTAGACTAGGACACTAGGTCATAACTATGTCTCGCAACAACGCCCCCGCTCTGTGTTTCATATGTTCCCTGTTGACAGATGCTGACAGGCAGGCAGCACAATATATTAAGCTTTCATGAGATTGCCACATTATATTAAGCTGATTGCCAGGAACTAGTAATGATTTGAGCCTTTCGATACTATACAAATTATTACCACTACTGGTATTGTTTATGGAGATTTAGCAAACTTCTTCAGGTAAATAAACGATAGCGCAGTTTCTGTTTCTGAATTCTTTGGATGTTAAGCCAGTTTCTCTGCCATTTCCCTTCTCTTGCGCAGTTCCATCTTACTTCCAGATTATCTTGCAAGGCTCCTGCTTCATGCAATTCAGCAACAAACCTCGGAACTACCCAGCAGCTTCTGCTGCTATCTTCCAGCACACTGAAGATGTACCACATGAAGACAACAACAGGCTGCAGAGTACAGACCATGCAGCAAAGCTAGCAAGCACGCTATCGGTTTGGTCCAATTGGACAACGATAAATAGGTTGCCACAAATCGCCAATAGGAATCTTCCCCTTCCGATCCCTTTTTTTTTTGAAGAATTTCCGATCCCTTTTTTTTTTTGAAGAATTTCCGATCCCTTTTTCCTGCAGGGATGAATGAATGATTACACTTGCAACCAGCTGATGAAGCACCAGCACCAATGCAAGGAGAGGAGAGCTAGCAGAGGGCTCCATTCACCCGTCAGCACCTAATGTTGGAAGCAACACTGATGTTTCACCCGTCACCTGCATAGTGCTTTAGTTGATGCCACCAACGTTCTACCAGCTATCACCCCTTGCAGTTTTATATTGCAAACAGAGAAAGGAAGCGAATCTGATCATGTGGGGAGGCGTTTAATCTGATAGGTGCAAGGAGCATCGTCAGTGCGAGATGTTTATGGGATCGACAAGAAGCTTCTCTGTGCAGTGAAGAGCACGGAGGATCAATGCTTGCGTTTTTAAATTCCTCATTTAAGAAAGTTCGGAGTTGGTAATGGCGAGCACTAATACTTCGTCAGTCAGAGCAGTTGTTGTCATGTGTGCCAGACGGTTTTTTCACTTTGGGGCCTTCTGAAATCTGCCGGTGATGCATGCCGACCTACCAGCCCCACAAGGGACTGTTCACCATCTATCATGAGACCTGAAACTGCACTTCCGTTCTTCCGTTCTAGACAGCGTCCGTGTCTGACAGCACTTGCATCTGAACATATTTCCTACTCAGGCTGTGTTTAGTTCCCCGAACTTCCCAAAAGTTCTTTCTCCAAACTTCACTATTCACCTATCACGTCAAATCACATCAAATCTCTCTCCTCATGTATGGAGCATCAAACATAGGTAAATAAAAAAACTAATTACATGGTTTTGATGTACACGATAAGACGAATCATTTGAGTCTAGTTAGGTCATGGTAGGATAATGTTTACCACAAACAAACGAAAAGTGCTACACGCTACAGTGTCCGATGTGACTTTTTCCCCAAATTTTCTCATACACTTTTTGGAACTGAACACAGCCTCAGTTCAGAACATATTGTCGTCTTGTCAGTTCAGAAGCATCTGAAATGTATGCGCGGTCCGACGGATCTCCGCGCAACTCGGTGAGCTAGCTTGACGTGGCCAGCTGCTCCGCATGCACAGGATCTGCGATCCGTTCCGTTCAGCGCTTTTCTCTCTGGTTTCTGTTTGGCCCTGCAAGCACTCACGTGTCTATTTAAGCATCTGTGACCATCAGCATCTCCGAACACAAGCTCCAGCGCCTATACTTCTTCTCCTTCTTCGTCTTCTTCGTCATCGGCCACCGGCCAGCAGCAGTGCCACTGGTTTCTCAGTTCCGCGCCTCCATGGCGTCTTGCCGTCTCCTGTGATTTCCTCGACGACGCAGGCCATGCGCGCTGTGAGAATCAGGCCCTCGTCGCTTACGCCCTTGATGTACAGGAAGCCTTCTGCAATGTATGGCGTAGCGGCTGCAGGGAGGTAGAGCTCCTCGGTCATCCAGCTGACCAGCTATACATCGCAGAAGGCTTCCTTCACGTCGACCGTGTAAGGGATGAGGGCCTTGATGTTCACGGCGTGTATGGCTTGCGCGGTAGAAGAAATCTGCCTCAGGATACCACATTATCGCACTGTATTGTTTGTTACACTGGGCAACACCTAGCGGTAAGCTATCGGACTCGTTTGTTGGAGCAGCTTCTACTGACGAACGTTCTCTCTCTGTTTCTTTTATCCAGCGTGCAATATAAATCAAGGGACAAAAGCAAATCGAGATCGACGACCATGCCTCCTCGGAGAAACTCGGATCACAGTTCACAGTTTGTGCGTTTCTTGTGCGGTTCAGGAGCATGCCACAATCTTCATCGACATTGCGTTTATTTCACTTTTCAGTGTGCAAGTGCTGTATCTCCTCTTCAATTGTGCGTTGCATATTTAAGGATTGTTCAACAATCATTATTATGATTGTAATAGTTGCGGCCTTGCGGGAGTAGTATACAGTCACATGTTCAAGTACGAATCTAATCCACGAGAACAAACATTCCCATCGACAACTCAGTCACTCTCAGAGTGTTGGAACACACTCATGAACATTTAGCATGCCAATTTATCCGCATTTTTCTTAATAAGGTGATTCAAATATATATTCTTAACCTAAAATAATAATAAACTTACTCAACAGATAGCTTTATGAAGTTAGAGATGAACAACACTAAAAATTCTCACAACTATAAAATTATGCCAAACGAGCCTCTATAGCGCGAAAGGAAATGGCATTATTACAGGCTCAGCCTTTTCCACCCGAGTGAGAGGAAGAACTGGCCCAAGTTATGAGTGTGTGGGTTGAGCCTGTGAAACAAATAATTTGCATTTTGCAACCAAAAATGAACATGCTACAGCACCACTACTAGCTGCATATGGACAAATGTCGATGACGACGAGAAGGCTAGTTCAGTAGCTTACACAAAATGTGCAGACCAGCAGCAGGCGAAGTTTTGAGAATTTACCACAGAAAGACAAAGCAAATTATTTGATCGGAAATAACATCCGATCCATCCATGGCATACTGCTGCTAGTTGCCACGCACACCTAAACCACCCACACACTGCCTACTCTTTCTGTGAGCTGCCGTCAGATGATAGGAACTGCTTTGCATATTGGTGAACTTTTGATCCTGACCCTTGCTGATGATCATAGTACTCCACCAGTGCAGACCCAGCCAAGGCAGCTAGTGTCAAAGCCTGAGCATGAAGCCTGCCAAAATTAAAACATTCAAAGAATTAAGAGTCAGCTTCGATTGCTTATAGTGGTTTTCAACCGCCTAAAAGTTCATTTTTTTTTGTAGATGAGTGCAACATGCAACGATTTCAGTGGAATATTTTAGCACAAGGTTTAGAATTCTAGTTTGAATTTTAGTGTCGCTAGCTTGTACATGTCAGAATATATTACACACAAGTGCAAAAAAAAAAAGATAGTGTTATTAGCGCACATAAAGGGTGAAGATTTATGGTACCACAGCCAACAGGGATATATAATTGAACGATAGAACAGAACGCAACAAAACATATTGACTTATTGATGCACAGGACATGAGTTGATTATACTAA
This sequence comes from Echinochloa crus-galli, assembly GCA_900205405.1. Classification (NCBI taxonomy): domain Eukaryota; kingdom Viridiplantae; phylum Streptophyta; class Magnoliopsida; order Poales; family Poaceae; genus Echinochloa; species Echinochloa crus-galli. The sequence continues at coordinate 651,491 of OAMR01000052.1, forward strand.
AATGGCAAGATGGTATAAACATAATCTACCCAAAAGACTCTAAATTAGCATCCAGTACATTCGAACTCAGAAAACTATAACATGAAGGAAACTAAGGCAGCACAGGCCCTACTAACATTAAATCGAATAGAATGAGCAGTCAAGTTAACTGCAGTGGCTGCTAGTAAAACTATAATTAACAGGAAATTGTTTTATAGGCAAGGGCTAGTGGATGAAAAAAAAAATATCCAAAAAGGATCATAATCAAAATTCACCATTGCAGAATCTCTTATAAATAGTTAAGGAATTTGTCGTGTGTGAATTTGTATCCATGGCATTATGCATAAAACTGCCTAAAATAGCCAGTGGAAAAGGTTATCAGTGAATATGTGTACAAAAACCAACTCATCTTTACAACCAGCCTTCTTCTGTATGCTGCATGGCTGTCCGATATCCATTGAATAAAAAATCAATTACAAACCATGATGACGATGCCAGTTAATCCTCTTTGATGGATTGACGGAAAAGAGTAAAGCTTTCCGTGCAACTGAATTTGCTATCATTAAATGCTGATCTCTTGGAACTTATCATTTCCAGATGCTCAGGCTGACTCGACTAAGTTTATTTTAGCACGCGTTCTAACTGATCTTTTCAACGCCTAGGAAGTTTATTAGTTTTTGTAATAAGTGGTCTGATCCCTTTTTCTGTAAAAGGGTGAAGCCGGAACTGATTTTCCATTGTCTAAAAAAAGGAAGGCTCTTTATTTTGAAATATTCCATTGGCTCTATACTCTGAACTTCTGAAGTAATAAAGGATAACTTGTACATATGCAGCAACGGCCAGGAAAGTTAATTTGGCACCCTGCTGGCCTTCTGAACTAGCTCCTTTGCATATGCCCTCAAAGAAGAAGTGAGAGTTTGTACCCCTTTTACTAGATCCCAATCTGACACCATTGTTCTGGAAGTAGAATTAAGTAAAATGCTGAACTATCAACTTAATGGATATGCAATTTGCTTGGTATGAAGTTTCATCCAAAGCAACTCAATTGAGGCAAGATGATTGGCCTAAATAATGATGTTTAAACAGCCTAGTCACCTCATGAGAAGCTTGGTATGGGCACCGAGTACAAATTTCAAGTGCCTAAAACATACTCAATGTATAGCCCAATTAGAAGTAACCGCTGTTGTACTTGCATTCAACCTAAAGGTTGGTCGGTTTTGTCAGATCCAAACAAGTTAATGTATATCAACTGGAAGAAACAAGAGGTAGTAGGGCAGGGCAAATTGCTTATTAGGCGCCTTTTGTCCTTTTGGATCAAAGAGATATGGTGGTTCAACTAGAAATTTTGAACCAATCATGTTTTTGCAGCTATATTTTACATGGCTACATCCTAAACAAAATAAGGGTAATATCCAATATTCTTTTGATCTGACAAAACCTTGAACGGTGTCCCCCCCCCCCCCCCCCCCCCC